>ML412406.1:0-76881 GCA_005239525.1 Nicotiana knightiana | reverse complement strand
TAGAAGAGGTAAAATCTTCAGTCAAGTCAATTAAGATCAAGTAAACAACAAAGGAAATATAAAATCAAGTAATTGTAATTTAAGCAGGAAGAGATGAAACTAGCAATTAGGAACTTAGTCATAGCAATTACAACTTCATACACAGGGGATATAAGGATCTAAGAATAATAAAAGGCCAACCTTCTACAAATAAGTCCGAGTACACACTCGTCACCTCGCGTACACGGGCTACAATCAACATAGAAGACTCAAATCCTAAGGGGTAGTTCCCCCACACAAGGTTCGGTAAGATACTTACCTCGAAGACGACAACCCGGTACTCTAAAATGGACTTCTCAGGCGAAAAGACTTCTGGACGGCTCAAATCCAACTAGAACAACTTCAAAACACACATAAGTCGTATAAGTAACTATTCCGAATAATAAAGTTTTGATCTTTACAAAAATATAAAAATCGACCCCTGGTCCCGCACCTTGGAACCCATCAAATTTTACCAAATCCGAATACCCATTACAATATGAGTTCAACCATACAAAAATTACCAATTCCGATACCATTTTGTCAATCATGAATTTTTGTTTTGAGAATTTTCTTCAAAAACCAACTTTTTCTTCAACCCAAAACACAACTTAAATGAAAAAAACAAAGATAAAATCATGTAACATATATAATTCTAGGTGAAGAACACTTACTCACTCGATTAGCTTGAAAATCCCCAAAAATCGCTCCCAAATCCGAAGTCCAAAGCTCAAAATGTGAAGAAAATGGCTAACCCTCATTTATAAGAATCTGCCCAGGAAATCTGCACTTGCAACCACTTAGCCGCATCTGCGCAATCGCAGGTGCGCGATACAAACCACACCTGTGCTCCTTGTCGCTCCTGCACCCCAAAAATCGCTTCTGCGGGAACCGCACGTGCGCCCCAATGTTCTGCACCTGTGGAGGCTGCCCAGTCCGCTTATTCTCGCACCTGCGTGAACTTTTCCGCAGCTGCAAAGCTCGCACCTGCAGTTCCCTATCCGTAGGTGCGGCCACACCAGAACAGCAGCACCAGCTACATTTGCAAATCTCAAACTTCTCATTAACCATCCTAAACCATCCCGAGCCCCTCGGGAGCTCAACCAATTACACCAATAGGTCACATACCAATACATGAACTTAGTCGAACCTTTGGAACACCCAAAACAACATCAAAACACCGAATCAAGCTCAGATTCAAGCCTAAGAATTTCTAAACTTCTAAAATTCGCCAACGATGCCGAAACCAACCAAACCACGTCTGAATGAACCGAAATGCTGCACACACGTCAGAAATGATGCTACGGACCTATCCCAACTTCTGGAATTCAATTCCAACCCCGATATCCCAAAAAGTCAACTGTGGTCAAATTTCTCCATTTTCCAACTTTCACCGAGTTACCTGAAATTACTCTACGGGCCTCGAAAACCAATTCTGGACGCGCGCCTAAGTATTAAATCACCATATGAAGCTGTTGACATTACCTAAAACTCATTCTGAGACCATTTACACAAAAGTCAAACCTCCGGTCAAATCTCACCGCTTAAGCTTCCAAAATTAAAATCCCTTTTCCAATTCGACTTCGGACCATCCGGTAACTGAATCCAACCATGAACGCAAATCAATATGCTCAATGTGAAACTTTTCAAGACCTTACACCGCCAAACGGAGCTTAAATTCTCAAAATGATCGGTCAGGTCGTTACATCATCGGGGGTATGGATCCTTTTCCCAGAGGGTGCTTCGAACGTGAAGGGGTCCGGGCTAGGTATCTTTTTGAAGCCGCTCATGGGCAACAAAATTAGACAATCTATTAAAACTTCTAAGTTGACTAACAATGAGGTCGAGTTTGGGACCAGATTGCAGGTCTCGAGCTAGAGTTTGGGAGCAGAGTTCATCAAGGACAAATGTGACTCCCTACTTGAGGTAAACCAGGTCAACAGAACCTTGGAGGTTCGAGAAGACCGAATGCAGAGGTACATTGACAAACAAGTGACACTACATCGGTTTAAATAATGTACCCTATAGCATTTACCTAGAGTACTTAAAGAACAAAATTAGCTCGAGTACTATCGTACAACTCTCAAAGTCAGTAATCGAAGAAGGCCACACTAAAATAAACTCCATATTCTGACCTTGGATTGGAGGAACAAATATATCGAGTATTTAAAGAACGAAAAGCTTCCATCGAATCTTAAGGAATCGAGGACTCTACGTACGAAGGTCGCACGTTTCACATTGGCTGAAGATGGAACAATGTATAGAAGGATGTTCGATGGACTGTTGGCAATATTTTTGGGTCCCGGAGACACCGACTACGTCCTACAAGAAATTCACGAAGGCACTTGGGAAAATCATTCCAGTGATGAATCATTGGTTCACAAAGTCATTAGAGCGGGATACTATTGGGACAATATTGGAAAAGATATTAAGGAATTCATTCAAAAGTGCGACAAGTGCCAAAGATATACGCCGATGATCCACCAGCCCGAAGAACAACTCCATTCAGTCCTATCCCTATGGCCGTTCATGAAATGGGGAATGGACATCATCGGCCCTCTTTCATCGACCCCAGGTAAAGCTAAATTCATTTTATTTATGACTGGCTATTTCTCTAATTGGGTTGAAGCACAAGCTCTCGAGAAAGTCAGATAAAAAGAAGTTATAGACTTCATCTGGGACCACATTATATGTCGATTCGGGATGCCTGCCGAAATCGTATGCGACAATGGAAAAGAATTCATCGGCAGCAAAATAATAAAGTTTCTCGAAGACCATAAAATAAAAAGGATCTTGTCAACATCATCCTAGTGGGACGACCATGCCGAATCAACAAACAAGACCATCATTCAAAATTTAAAGAAAAGATTGAACGATGCTAAGGGAAAATGGAGAGTAATATTACCTGAGGTCCTTTGGGCGTAGCGAACAACGTCAAAATCATATACGGGGGCAACACCGTTCTCCTTAGTATATGGCATCGAAGCTCTAATCCCAGTCGAGGTCGGGGAACCTAGCGTCAGGTTTCGATATACGACAGAAGAGTAAAATCACAAGGCTATGAATACAAGCCTATAATTTCTAGATGAAAAATGAGAAGCCGCCCTCGTTTGTATGGCCGCACAGAAGCAGCGTATCAAAAGGTATTACAACCAAAGAGCCATCTTCGACACTTTAGAATAGGGGACTTAGTTATGAGAAAATTCACCCTCAATACTCGAAACCGAAATGAAGGAAAACTAGGCCCAAATTGGGAAGGACAATATCAGGTCCTCGATATCATAAAAAATGGATCCTACAAACTTGGCACGTTGAACGACAAATAATTGCCAAATAATTGGAACGTATCCCTTCTCAAACGATATTATTGCTAAGGTATGGCCTTCTCCATTTTTGTTTATATTTTATACTAACTAATTGCAGGTGTTCGATCGAAGACATCGAGGTTTTTCAAAACATGAAGTCCTTAGGTCTGAAAGCACGCGTTGCACTCTTTTTCCCTTCGACCAGTTTTGGTCCCAAATGGATTTTTCTGGCAAGGTTTTTAACGAGGCAACCATTGTTCGTTCTAACTTAGAGCAATTCAACAGTATCCGATGCTTCTTTACAATCAACCTCGAATAATGAGGGGCATCACCCTCGGATGTTTTCAAGGAAAATACTTCGTGTCAACATGGTCACGATAGGTAAATTTTGTAAAGGGCCAAACGGTCAAATGAACCGTGTCCATGTAAATTACTCGAGCCCTAATGGAAAAACATGCACGCATGTATAATCTACTGAAAAAAGTATTATTTTTCCTTACAAATGTTCCATGTATTAGAGAAATTTCTACTTTACAATTTCATACTTATGATCTACTGCAAAAATTCGCTCAAGGGCCGATGACAGCTAAAGTTTGAACATTTAACCCCGTAGTCGGGGACTGCCGTTCAAAAACAACATGATCGAATCATTATACCTGGAGGCCGTAAGACCTTAAAAAGGCAATCCTCATTTTTATAGGCCAAGGCCACCCCACTCGAGGACTGACACTTCGAACAAGTTCGAAGTATCATTGAGAAATAAGCCCAAGAGGTAGATCCAAAGTCTACAACCAAACTAACACGGTTTGGAGATGTCTGAATTCTGTAATAAAAATAGGCCTTCAAATAATTTTATAAACCGGTTAAAAAGGCTACCCTCGACAAAATAACAAAAGGGTTTTGACAACGTTAGCCCTTAAAATACCCTAAGGTGTATCGATTTGTTCGAGCCCTCGAACAATTTTGTACTGAACAGTTTTGTGCTAAGGCATAAAAAAGCAAAACTTTTCAATAACACTAAACCCAGAAAAACCTAATGGGTACAGACTTATTTCGTGCTAAATCATGATAAAGTTTTATATGATTAACTTTTTAAGCCGAAAAGGGAAAAAAAGCCACTCTTTTGAGGCCATATCGGCCCAATTCAAGAGCTTAAAGGACATTATATTTTTGAGTTCGATGAATCATCCTCACTCAATTAAAACCTAAGGGTCATCTTATTTTGAGTTCGAGCATGTCCTCACTCGGCTACAAAGACTACATTAGTCCGACTTCGATCAAGTTGCCTAAGCTTCAAATTTACGAACAAAATTTTTACTTGGCATAAATGAATCAATTTTTTTATAAGGCATAAGAAAATTATAATTTTCACAAGGCATAAGTCAAGACGAACACAAGACAGAAAAATAAAGAGAAATGTTTTATACATATGAAGATATCTACAAAGGACCGATCAAGGTCCTACACAAAAAGAAAAAGAAGAAAAAATACAAAATCTCCTAACTATCCTCGAGGGCAGATTCTTCATTGAGGTCCTCACCTTTTTTGGACCCGCTCTTGGTGCCATCATTATCATCTTCGTCATCATCAAAAGAGGCCAACGCTTTAGCATCAACTTCATGCTCTTTGCCTTTACTATCTCCTCGGTAAGATCGAAACCTCGAGCGTGGATCTCCTCGAGGGTTTCCCTCCGAGATTGGCATTCGGTAAGTTCAACAATCGAATATGCTCGATTTTGAGCAGCCTCAGCAGCCTCTCTCACTTGGACTTGAGCGGCTTCAGCATCGGCTCGGTAGACGGCCACAATCGCATCAACCTTGGTCTTTGCTTTTTTTGCCTAAGATTTGGCCCTTGCAAGTTCGGAAACCAATTAAGCCTCCAACCCTTCTATCTTCTTTGGCTGAACTGAGCTTTTCTCCTTCATGCCTTAAATTTGGCCTTCGACCGATGACAATTGGGCTAGAGTAGTCTCTTTTTCTGCAACAAGGCGGTCCATGCCCTCTTTCCCCCCGAAGGACTTTGCCTTCATCGTACTGATCTCCTCGCGGAACTGCTCGATCCTCTCGATCTTCTGCTGCAGCTGTGAGACTTAAATATTAGCCTCCATTCCCTAATCAAGCCCATGATCTTTTAAGAGTGTCATTACCTTCTCGATTAGGTCGGTCTGATCCTTTGAGCCCTAGCCAGTTTCACTCGAAGGTCCTTGATATCCTTTTTTTTTGCCCGCCGAGAAGTTTGAAGGCATTCCTTTATTCAGAGAGCCCTTGAAGGTCGGCCTCACATCGGCTCAACTAAACTCGGGACTTGGAAAACACCTCCTGATGAAGTGCCAAAGCCTATACAGAAAAAGAAAGGAAATTAGACGGGCAAAGAAGAAATAAAATAAGTATGAAATAGAAAAAAAGTTGAGACTCACCCGATTCAAGGATTATTGGGCCTCATCAGAGAGACTCGATGCGTCACTGGAGTTGATAGCATCTTCGACCTTTGCAAAATAATCACGGAAAGGGTCCTCCCCTCTGTGAGCTCCGTCTACCTCGAGAGTCCTCAAAGCTTGGGCATCCGAATAGCCTCTTCAGAAAAAGTAGGGAGAATAGGTGAGTCTTCGATTACTATTGCCCCAAGTGAGCTACTTGGGGCGTTCTTTTCAATTCGAAGGGCTTCAGGGCCAGCCCCTTCAGACATACCCTATGTTTGTTCATTTCAGTGGGGTGCAGCCTTGATCTCCGACGACTCAGGGACTTTTCCCGAATCCTTCTCAAAAACCCCTTTAGCCCGAGGCAGGAGCCCAACAACCACCACTGATTCAGTGGCCATTGGGGCATCGATGGTTTTCTTCACTCGGGCCACCAGTACCGAGCCATCATCTTCATCTTCTTCTTCTTCCTCCCTTAGCTGCTGAAGTACATTGGTAGGAAGGGCAACAATATCTTTCTTCCGTTTTCTAACCAGATTCTTCTACTTCTTAGGATTTGGGTCCTCAGAGGTCGAGGCCCTTTTCCTCTTATTATCCTTTGCCGGTATCGGAATCGGGGATGAAGTCTCCTCCTCACCAAACGATGGCCTCATGACCGCATCTCTACCCAGTCCTACACACGAGAAAGTTGAATAAGTATAAAAAGATATCAGGATCATGTCATCAGATATGTGAAAAGGGAGCTTACCATGATTCTTAGCCTCCTATCGGCCTTTTGGTAAATCATGCCAATAGCGCTCGGTGTACATAGAGATCAGGGCCAGTTTTCGAACCCAGCTTTCGAGGTTGGGGATCGAACATCGTATCCAAGAAATCACTACATCATGAAAAAAAACATTAATGAGAAAAAGTAGAGGAACAAAATAATGCATGGAAGCTAACACTGAGATAATACATACGCTTCATGTTCCATTTCTCGGGAAATGGCATCTTCTCTGCCGGGATGAGGTCGGAAGTCTTCACTTGAATGAACCTACCCATCCAGCCTCAATCTTTGTCCTCGTCAATCCTCGAGAACAACACCTTGGTAGCTCGGTGCTGGAGTTTAATCAACCTGCCACGATAGAGACGGGGACTCTACAATCTAATAATGTGGTTGAGGGTGAAAGACATCCCCACGACTTTTCTTGAGAAGAATCGAAACATGATGACTATTCTCCAAAAGGATGGATGGATTTGGCCTATTATCTGGTACTGACGGCAGAAGTCAATGGTGACGGGGTCGAGGGGGCCCATCGTGAAAGGGTAAGTATAAACACTCAGAAACCCTTCCACGTGGGTGGTGATATTTTCTTCAGGGGTTGGAATCAACACCTCATTATCCCCCCAGTTGCAGTCTTTCTTTACCTGCCCGAGATATCCCTCAGTTATCGAGCATATATATCTCGACATAGGCTCGAATCGACCAGAGACCGAGGAAGCTTTCTCGATCTTAAATTCGGAATTAAGGGCGCACCCGCCAGGAACGCACTCTTTAGGGCGCGGATCCACCGACGTTTTTTCACCAGCCGGCCGTGAAGAAAACGCTTTTCCCTTTTGGGGAACTGTTTTGGATGTTTTTGCAATTTTTATAAGTTTGAAGAAAGAAGAAGGTAAGAAGACTTGAAACCTGAAGATTTGTAGAAGGAAAGAACTTAGGAGAGGTATAAGCTTTAAAGATTAGAAGAAAGTGAAAGTAAAGTCTGAATCAATGAGGAGAGGGCCTATTTATGGGATTTACGGCGACTGTTCCACAACACTAGTTACCGACCACCAATTGACGCTCATGAATGATTTGGGGAACTATACTGACGGGACATTTGGATCACTTCCATCGCTTACGTCACGTGGATGATGTCATAATTGGTCGAGGTCAGAAAATCAAAGACTCAATATGTTTCTTGTCATTACACTCCAAAAATAAGGGGACTATCTGTATACGGTTAAAATCGGGCCCACACGATTTTACCATTTTACCGAGATCAGGAGTTACATCGAAGGTCGACTTCGACTAAATCACGAGGATACGGTATCAAGTTTAGATTCGAAGTATCTGTCGAGATCGAGGTTGGTAATAATCGAAGCCAAGTGAGGCAGACACCGTGTAAGATCGGAGATGGCAAAATAACAAAAAAGCAAGATATCCGTGATTGGTCGAGGATCGTGGCTTAAATCTCGGAACATATCAAATCAAAAACGGTTAATCAACTAATCATGGGATTTTATTATATAATTAGAGTTATACCATAAGTAGAATTCCTCTACTATATAAAGGGGAGTTCTAATTATTTGTAACACATTGTTCACATATACGAAAGCAATATAATTCTCTCTCACTCACATTCTTGTTCATCAGCTTATATTTCTAAATTGTTCTTGCACTAATCAATTCGAGGGTACTCTAATTCGAGTCTGTTCAAATACTGGTTTTCTTTTCTTTACTATTTGATTAGTATTATTAATCTTATTATTTATCAGTTGGTGTTAGGTGAAATTACATATCCTTAAAACCACAATATAAGTTTAATTTTTATCTAAATTTTAGGGTAAACACATAGTAAATTTATATATATATATATATATATATATATCAACCGAACCTCATAAAATATGTAACAATCTTTCTTCTGCCTTTTATTGCAAATTTGTCGTAAAAAATTGAGATCTAAATTGTGGTCGTTGAATGCTACGATATAAGGTTTAATTACACATGGCGTCAACTTGTTTATTGAATAAATTTTAATGTATGAAAATAAAACCTTCCTTGATATTGTAAGGTTTTTGAAAGACGACAAAAATCGCATTTTGTTCTACATTTTTTGTTTAATTATCACACCATTATGCTAAGTCTACTTATGATAACATGTAATTTTTATAATAAGCATTTTAAATATGATAACATCGAAAAATAAAGTAATAACAAGTTGTAATTAACTGGTTAACTGATATATTAACAATATAATAAATTATTATACTGTTAGTACGAACATGCTTGACAACTACATACACTCATTTGAGCTTCACATTGACCCTTAATAAGATGCACGATCATGATATTTGTTACACTGAACCTGACAAGCATCATCACTTGTACAGGATCCCCAATTTTCGTGAACAAAAAGCCAACATTCCCCAGCTACCAACGCTGCATAAGTTAAAATATTTTAATTAAGATTTGATGATTCATTAACAAAAATAATTAAAATCAAACAAAATAAAGATTTTTTTTTTACTTCATATATTTCAATTTATTCACAAATGTATTTTTCAAGAAGTTACAATAAAGCTACTAACACCTCTATCTGCCTTTTTGTTTTAAAAAACCGAGTTTTAAACAATCCATTGAGTAATGAATTTTAATGAGTGATCATAAGCATTAAAAATGTTTGACATTATAAATTCAATTAAAGAACATGATGAGAACTATCGCCATTAATTAGGTAGAAATTAAAAATATTTTACTGGCGTGATTAATTACTTTCATTGATAAGAAAAATAAATGAGCTTTGATATTATAAATTTAATACTAACTTTTGCTAATTCAATTAAAAGAAAATACCCACCTGGTGATGCAAAGGTGAAGACCATGCAAGTTAGAAGGACAAAGATTTGTGAATAAGGGGGATTAAAGAAGTAATGTTTCTGAATGTTTTTATAGCAGATGTTTCATGCGTTTTTCCCATGATAATAATTGAGGAATTAAATTCTTGTAATTAATCTTCAGTTTCTTTTTTTATTTAATGTGGCTCGAACAATAAAGAACTATGATAATAATTGAGGAATTTCCGTAAAGTGCTATAATTTAGAGCCTAATTACCATATATATGTAATTATAGTTTGATTAATTACTATTCGTATGCGCAACGAATATAACATGTATATACACAATATATATAGATTGTATTCCACAATGAGTATAACCAAGGCGAAATACAGAAATACAGAAAAATTAACAAACAGAGTGCTTCCGTTGAGAGTCAAACTCAACACTACTAGAAAATTTTAAATTTTCGACCATTAAATCGGTTGGAAATTACTTATTTCCGACGGAAATGAAGTGGTCGGAATATAGATGGTCGCAAAACAATTTCGACCAAAATGGTCGGAAATTTACGACCAAAGTAGTTGTAAAAAAGGAAATATCTGGGAGACAAGCTAAATTTGTCTTTTGCGACCGAAACGGTCGGTAATTTTTCGACCAAAACAGTCACACATTTAAAATAAATTATTAATTAATTCTTGATAGTTCAGAAGGTTTTGGTCGATTTTTAATAATTAATTTAAATTAAATTCAAAATTTTTGACCAAATCTGTCGAAAAAATTAAAATTAAATTAAAAAATAATTAATTTTTCCAACCACTTCGGTCATAAATCTGGGAATTCCCAGTAAAGTTTTTGACCAAATTAGTTGGAAATTAACCGAAAATTTTAATATTTCCGCAAAATTCTGTTGCATTTTAAGTTACACCACCTCCAATTCAAAACTAATCATTCAACCTAATATGTGTCACCATTGCTCAAACAATTGAACAGAAACCATCAAATATCAAACTACCAATCTATACAATACTTTCAAACAAGTCTAAATACATCTATTATAACACATTAAAGTATAAAAGCTTCAACAAAATGATATTCAAGTCTAAAACATATATCTAAAGTGTAAATCCAACCAAGCCGAAACCAATAAAGTCTAAACTCATATTATGTCCAAAATTATTACTGACCATCATCGGTTTCAGTCTCCTCATTGTTAGATTCTTCCATCTGAGGTTGTTTTCCATGGTTTGCCATGAATGTCCGCATCATATTTATTATTTCTTGAGCATTATCCCATTATTGAGATAATTCATTGATTTGCGTCCGCATAGTCTCAATTTCTTCGGGTGAAGTGAAAGAACCACTAAATAATGCAACTGGACGACGACTTCACTCCATGTCCGTAGATGCTACCTTTATTTATTTTATGATAAATAACAAAAATATTTAAATGAGCAAGAGAAAAAACATACAACTTGTGCAAAATAATATTAAAACGAAGTCATAACTAAAAAATTATTAAAATATTTTATACCTTTATTTACTCAACTGTCTGCATGTGTCCATATCAAAGTCATATCTTCGGGCATCGGGTGAGAATCAGGCTGAGTTTGTTGCCACTCCTCCATTCTTCTGTGATACCATTCCTGAAATGTTGCTGACAAACATTATATAAACGAACTAATCTTAGCCAAGAATAAAGGTAGTATTGTTAGAATCTTACATATGTCTCCGATGCACGCGGTTCGACCCATACGTCTTTTGTACCATCCTCCTCCTCCTCCTACTCCTCATCCTTCTTCTTCTTCTTCTTCTTCTTCTTCTTCTTCTTCTTCTTCTTCTTCTTCTTCTTCTTCTTCTTCTTCTTCTTCTTCTTCTTCTTCTTCCTTCTTCTTCTTCTTCTTCTTCTTATGTGTCTCCTCAAAGACACTAGCATTAGACATATTTCCCCATGTGCCTTTTCCTTTCAAAATAATAAATATGAGTTTATTACTTGAATCTCATATAATTAAAGCTAAGTAAACTTATATAAATAACTTACCAATCTCAATCGATGGGCCACAAAACTGATTGAACCTCTGGTGTGCAACGAGCCATCCTTATTGGAGGCTCTATTTGCCTTCGCCTTTTCACTCTTCTCCTTCCATTCTTCGGCAGTCCACTTCGCCAATAGTTGGTTCCAGATATCTTCATTCAACCACAAAGGCCTGCTCCCACCTTTTCGAGCAACAAACTGAGTATCTTTAATCCTGTTCTAAGCTCTCTTCTCGAAATTTTCATTCACTAGATTTTCATGCTGAGGCTTCCATACACACTCGGTCTGCAATTAAAATAAATGTTAGATGAACATAATAAATATTATATAAATTATATTTATTTGTACCTTAAATTGGAACCACATATTCAATCTAATTTGATATGGAATCTCTCTCTAGGAATTCCACGACTCATGGAAAAATGGCTTCATTATATGTAAAATAAATATATAAATGGCTTCATTGTGGCCTGAAAGGATGGCAAAAACCTACATTATATGTAAAATAAATATTCATTAAATAAATGTAGATCTTTATGCTAATATTTAAAAACTAAAGAATTACTTATCCGTACCCATGGTGTACGACAATCAATCGATGCATATGATCGTACTCCACAGCCCCACCAACATATTGTCTCCATGAAGGAGAAACTGAAGCAGCACTAGTAGATAGGGATGCAGCCGCCTGGGATCCTCCAATATCAAGTCTAGAAATACTAGGTGTAACGACTCGACCGATTATTTTTCTTTCTAGATCCCCATTTCCCTAATTAAGACTCACTGTATGTGCTTTTACTATTTTATGACTTTCAGGGATGCTTAGTTCGGATTTGAAAGGGTTTGGGTTGAAATCGGAACCCTTAGTTCCTTCATAGTGGCTTAAAATGGTTAAGTTTGACTCGAGTTAACGTTTTGAGTAAAACTTTGGACTTTGGCATATGATCAAATTGGGTTTCGGATGACCCGAGAGGATTTTGGCGCTTACTATTGAAAGTTGGCGCATTGAATGTTTTCAAGTTCTTTAAGTTTAGTTTTGGAGTAGGTTTTGGTGTTATCGATGTCTTTTTTGTATTCCGAACTTGGGAATAGTTTCGCATGGTGATTTAAGATACGCACACAAAATTTGGCGTCATTCCGAGTAGTCTAAGTATGTTTCAGCGCATTCAGAGCTTGTTGAGAAGTTTGAAGTTCATAACTTGATTCAATTTGATTTTGGGATGCCATTCTTATTTTTGATGTTGTTTTATGCATTTCAAGAGTTTGATCAGGTCCATATTATGTTTATGGACTTGTTGGTGCATTTGAACGGGGTCCCGGGTATCTCAGATGAGTTTCGGGCCGCCCGGAGCTAAGTCCAAAATGATGTCATTGTTGGTTCTGTTTCCCTTCTTCGCGATCATGAGAGAGGGGATGCATTCGTGAAGGAAGGAAAATGGGGACTTAGAATTTGTGCTACGCGTTCGCCATGACCAGTTTGCTTTCGCGAAGGTCTGGGAGATGTGGCCTTCGCGTTCGCGTCAACTGGCCCTGATTTTCATATAGGAGGCTGGAGCTAGGTGGCCACTGTTGGTCTTCGCATTCGTAAAGAATCTCACGCGTTAGCATAGGGCAAGGCAGGCAATCCAGTTGCGTGTAGGTAAATTTTTTGGTCCTGGTGTGACGACCCAAAGGGTCATCACCTATTTTATTACCCATCACGTACTTCCGAGGCCTTGAAAACCTCATCTGTAGTTGCCTCGATTTGCGTACACAGTCCGGGCGCATGGCCGGACAACTTAAATATGAAATTCTATGAAAAATTCTAAAAGTTGATATTAAAATGAGTAAATTTGACTCCGGTCAACATTTTGGGTAAACAGACCCGGATCCGGAATCGAATTCTGAGGTCCCAAGCCCGAGAAATGAATTTTTGAGTAAAATTGTTTTTCTGAAATTTATAAAGAAAGTGAAATAAAAGTTGGTTAGAATGTGTTGATATCGGGCCCGTATTTTTGGTTCCGATGCCCGGTACAGGTCTTATATGTGGATTAAGATAAATATGTGAAGTTTGGTTGAAACTGGATGCCGTTTGACATGTTTCAGACTTAAAACTCTAAATTTGAAAGTTTATGAAGTTTGAAGAAAAAAAACTAGTGATTTTGAGGTTTGATTTGTTGTTTTTGATGTTATATTGGCGATTTGATCGCGCGGTTAAGTTCGTAGAATGTTGTTGAGTTAGTGCATGCGATTTGTTAGGAGCCCCGAGGGCTCGGGAGTGTTTCGAAGGTGTCTCGGAGTGATTTTGAACTTAGGAGGATTGCCGGTTTTTGGCTTCAGCAGTTGCAGGTCCATTTGTTCTTCGCGTTCGCGACGCCTCTTCCGCGTTCGCGAAGCTTTAAGACTTCCCTTCATCGCGTTCGCATCCATACCCTCACGATCGCGTATGGTTATTTGTCCCTGAGGGCTTAGCCCTCTTTTCCTCGTCGCGTTCGCGTACAGTTGACTGCGATCGCATAGCTTTACAGGTCTCGTTCATCGCGTTCGCGCGATGTCCCACGCGTTCGTGTAAGTGAACTTCTGGACCCCAAACTCTTTCCTCTTTGAGTTTGCGTTCTCCCTTCCGTGAACGTGATGGTGTGTTCAGTCTACCCTTAACGAACGCGACCTCCCTTCCGCGATCGCGAAGGGCAATTTTGCCCAGTGGTAAATAAATATTTCCAGAACAGCAGCTTCGGGATTTTTCATAAGTTTTCATGAAATTCTTCTTCTCCAAGGTCCTTAGGCGTCCATTGAAGCCATCCTTCACCAAAACTTCTTGGGTTAGTAAACTTTAACTCCTTTCCTTCATTTTTCATCTATATCTAATGAATTCCTAAGCCTAAATCATTCAATTTAGAGTAGAAAATTGGGAATTTGGGTAGAGTTAGGCTCTTTTGAATTTTTTTGATTTAGACCTCATTTTGGGGTCGAATTTGAAAACAAATTATATATTCGGGCTGGTGGGTGAATGGGTGACATGGTTTTGGTCCGAGCCTCGTGTTTGGACCAAGCGGGGCCGGGGTCGAATTTTGTTATTTTGGAAGAATGCATGGAAAAGGGTGATTAGGCTATGTAATTGAATTACTGAATCCTTATTGATATACTTGAGTTGATTATGTCTAGATAATACCATTCCGGAGATGAATTCTAAAGGAAAGGCGGTGTTAGAGGGTCGATTGCTATATTTTGGACCCGAGGTAAGTGTTTGGTCTAACCTTAGCTTGAGGGAATAGGAGTTGAGTCTTATTTGCTACTTGCTAATTTTCGAGTACGATGTATAGCAATGGTGACGAGTATCTATACCTTGGTGTCTAGCATGACCATGAGTCTTTATATTGCGAATATTCTGATTTTGTAGTAACTTCCATGCTAAATTGATGATTTCTATACGTTGTAAGGAGCATGTGAAGGGAATTGTGATCTTTAAACATCGAGGAGCATTGGCTCAAATTGTAACACAAATGGTGAAGATTTATGAGATAATTGAATCCTTTGGAGCATTGACTCAAATTGTAACACGAATGGTGAAGATATATGAGATACTTGAATCCTTTGGAGCGTTGGCTCAAGTAATAGAGCGTTGGCATCACCCTTGCCGGGTCATTGTTGCTTTAGTGATTATCTCCCTTGCTGGGATGTTGATATTTCTGTTATTGTTCCCTTGCCGGGATTTAATTGTTTAATTGATGTTCCCTTGCCGGGATATAATTGTTTAATTGATGTTCCCTTGCCGGGATTTTTATTTTTATTCTGTTTACTCCCTTGCCCTTTGTTGTGATTGCTGTTTGGGTGAGGAAGAGTGTTAAACCACGAAGGGTGATGCCGTGACTGTTTTCTATTGTAAGGAAGAGTGTTAAAGCACGAAGGGTGATGCCGTGCATTGTTTGATATTGTCTCCCTTGCTGGGATGTTGAGATTACTGTTATTGTTCCCTTGCCGGGATTTCTATTTCTATTATGTTTCCTCCCTTACCCTTTGTTTGTGATTGTTGTTTGGGTGAGGAAGAGTGTTAAAGCATGAAGGGTGATGCTTTTCACTATTTGATATTGTGAGGAAAGAGTGTAAAACACGAAGGGTGATGTCGTGTCGTACGATGTACCATTCCGTACCTATAATCATTGATTATACTGTGAGGAAAAAGAGTAAAAGCACGAAGGGTGATGTCGTGCCATGATTTACATTGATTACATTATAAATTGCATAATGAGGAAGAGAGTAAAAGCACGAAGGGTGACTCCGTGCCATGATTTACATTGATTACATTATACATTGCATAGTGAGGACGAGAGTAAAAGCACGAAGGGTGATGCCGTGCAAGTTTGTGATTCCTGATCCTTATTGATATTCTATCCTTGTTGTTCTTTTCCTTATTTGAGATTTCTTATATGAAACTGTTATCTCCCCACAACATGTTCCCCTTCCTTTATTGATTGTTTTCTCCCTGTATTTCTTTTCCGTTGTATACATATATTTATTCGAGCTGCACAAGTTTATTTGGTAGTCTGGTTCTATCCTCGTCACTACTTCGCCTAGGTTAGGCTAGGCACTTCTTTATGTTGTGCAGATTACGCAGCCGGACCCGGAGGAAATCATTAGTAGGAGTGTCTTCCAGCTTATCTTAGACGCTTCAAGGTATACCCACTGGCGTTCGTAGGCCTTGGCGTCTCTTCCGTCCCTATGTCTTCGCTTCTGTCTTGTTTTTCTTCTAAATTCAGAGACAATCATGTATTTCCTTTCAGACTTTGTATTTATAACTCTTATAGACAGTTCGTGAGTTAGTGACTCCAGGTTTTGGGAAATTTATGAGTCATTGTATTATGTTATCTTTACTTAGTTTTAAAAGCATCTTTATTTCCGCTGTTAAGTTGTGAACTATTTTAGCTTATTCTGTTAAATCGATGTTGTTATGCTAGTTTAACTGTACAAGTCGGCTTGTCTAGCGGGTTCAACGTTAGACGCCATCACGACCGGATGGTGGGATTTCGGGGCGTGACACCTGGGCTGTTTGCCTTCGCGATCGCGAGGCCTCTTCCGCAATCGCGAAAAAGGGACGCCTGGGCAGTGTCATTTAAAATGTCGGGACTTAGGCCTTTTTGGTTCATTTCCTTCACTTGCTGGACGATTTTAGAGCTATTTGAAGAAGTGGTTTCCCCAAGCACTTTGAGGTAAGTAATATCTATACAAGATGAGTTCAATAGATGCATTTTGGGTAGATTCTTAACATATAAATTGTACAATTACGGGTTTAGTTGAAAAAGCTAGATTTTTGATAAAAATGGGATCTAACCAAGAAAGTAATTATGGAATGGGGTAGAAGTTATATATTTGAGTTTGTGAGATTATGGGCAACATTTATCTTTGAAATTTTTTGGAATTTGGGCACGCAGGCCCAAATAGATAAATTATGAACTTATGAGTGTATATTGATTAATTTATATACTATTAGGCTAGTTTCAGATTGTTTGGCACCAAGTTGAGGCTTTAGAGCGGATTTGTGGACCAGAAGTGATATTGATAATGAGATAAGTCTCTTGACTAACTTTGTAAAAGGGAGCTCATCCCCTTAAGTGTAACTTTTTCGTGTATTACTTGTGTGGGGAGCTACGTACGCACGAGGTGACGAGAGTCTGTGCGTAGCTATGTTTCATGATATGTCTGGGGAGCCTTAGATCCACATCATGCTTCTAACTCTGTGTTGTGTTTATCATGCATATTAACTCTGACAAATCCATGTCTCACGTCGCAAGTACTTCCGAGCGAGGTAAGTTTCTCTACTCTTATGGGATCGGGTCGTTAACCTCGGTAGTAAGATAACACTACTCTTATGGGAATTGGTCGTTTGCCTCGGAAGTATAATAGATGCATCTATGGTTTGTGCCGTTCGACCTTCGGCAGTGTACACATTATTCGGGATCGGTCCATACGACCTCGACATAAATCGTGCGTGATAATGCTCTGAGCCCGATTACACTTAATATTATATTTATGACTTGAGAGGTTATAATTTATTTAATGGCCGAAATTTGTTAGAGTTAGTACGTGTTAGTTGGAGATTTTTAAATTGACTATAAGTTAACGAATCATTGATTCATTTCTTGCTATTGTGTTATTATTATTATTCACATATTCCATGCCTATTTAGAATTTATGTAGTTTATTTGTTGGCGCATAGTAAGTGTCGATGTTGAGCCCTTGTCACTAATTCTTCGAGGTTAGACTGGATACTTACTAGGTACATGTTTTTATGTACACACACTACACTTCTGCACTAATCGTGCAGGATCTGAGGAAGATGCATGGCATTCATTCAAGCGCACGCCCCCGTTACCCTAAGGCATAGTGGTGAGCTGCTCTCTGAGTTGTTCTGCAGCACCCGCAGTCTATATTTTGTATTTACTTTATTTCGATCTTATTTCAGACAGTAGCATAGGTGTTTTGTATATTCTACTAGTTGTTCATACACTTATGACACCGGGTCTTGGAAACATATTAGTAGACACTTTATGATTTTATATATTCACTTCACCATATTTTCTCTTTCATTAGTTCACGCTTTACTTTACTACAAATTTTCACTTCTTGTCTATTTAATTTATAAAAATCAACTACTTTGAAATTATTAAAAAGAATAACTACATGAGTAGTTCACTATTGGCTTTCCTAGCGGCGACGTTAGATGTCAACATGGCCTATAGGGGAAATTGGGCCATGTCACTAGGAGTAGATGATGATGGAGATGATAATAGAGTGGATTATTATGTAGGCACCAAAGATGAACAATCATGCCCACCCTGGGATGGAATCAATGTTGAGCCATCGTGCTGACTATCAGGGAAACGAGGATTGAAAGGTAGAAAATTAGGCATGGACATAAAATTTATAGTAGTGGAGGCTGAGGCTGAACCACCCCGTACGATTCTGATGATTCTTGTCATACATCCATCTATGATGCCCAAATTCCATCTACACATAGAAGAGAATTAGATGTTGAAATATATTTATGCTATTTACACTAACTAATAAATTTTATTATATTCTTCAAAGGTTACTTATCTAAATAGTTTTATAATATATTTTAGTGTTATATGGTATTAGCTATCTTATTTAGTAATCTAAAAAGGGGTTTTGCATTTATCCAAATTCATTAGTAAACTAAAAGTCAACCATAAATGTAACGATTCGACTTGCCGTTTTAAACATTCACGCCCCTTTCAACTATTTGAAGTCTTGAATAGCTTTATATGATGTATTATGACCAATGTGTATTGTCGTCTTTGGTTTTCAGGTGTTTCGGCATTAGTTCGGGCAAATGAAATTTATGTTGGAAGTTTAAATAAAAAAAGGGTTGACAGAAGTTTGAATTTTGTGCAAACGACTTCAAAATGGAGTTTTGATGATACCTTTAGGTCCGGATGGTAATTTTGGACTCAGGCGTATGCCCGAAAATCCATTGGATATATCTAAAAGGTTTCGACACTAACTGGGGAAAGTTGGAAATTTGAAGGATTGAAATTTTCATAAAAGTTTGATCGGAAGTTGACTTTGATGATGTTGGGTTCGGGTTGTGTTTTCGGAAATTCAGTAGCTCGTTATGTTAATTATGACTAGTGCGCAAAATTTGAAGTCTTTCCAGATTGATTTGATATCTTTTGGCATGAGATTTGAAAGTTTAAAACTTTAAAGTTCATTAGGTTTGAAATGTGGTGCGATTCATAGTTTGACGTTGTTTGAGGTGATTTCAAGCCTCGAGTAAGTCTGCGTTATGTTATTGAACTTGTTGGTATGTTTCGACGGAATCTTGAGTGGCTCAATGATTTTCAGACGTGGTTCATATCATTTCAGATCATTTTTGCCAAGGTTGGGCAAGTCTATTATGGTGTGGTGGAACCTACGCACCACTAGGCGCAAGTACGATGGCCGCATGTGCGAAGCTGAAAGTGCAGAAGCGGAATTTGTATCCTAGTGTAAGGCCGCAGAAGCGGGTAGACTGTACGCACCTGTGGCAACACAGGTGTGGTGATACTAATTGTAGAAGCGAACAGAGCGGAGATGTGGACCCTTGGGTTGCACCTGCGATGGCGCAGAAGCGGAGGAACATCTGTAGGTGTGAGGGATGGCTGTTAAGTATCAATCCGTAGATGAGGGAATTGGATTGCAAAAGCAACATCGCAGAAGCGCTATTTTGTTCGCAAATGCGAACATCCCTGGGCAGAACCTATAATTCAAGGTCTTTGGTTTCTTTCTTCATTTTCGAATTTTGGAGATCGGTTTGTGTGATTTTGGAGAGAAGTTTTTCCACACGACTTCGGGTAAGTACTTTTAACTTGATTTTGAATATATTTCATGAATTAATCTTCATTTTTGGCGTATGATTATTGATTTTTAAATAGAAATCGGAGGAATTGTCTATAGTTTCAAAAAACAAATTTTCAAATTTGAATGTCATTTGGAAACGGATTTTGGTGAAACTAGTATGGTTTGACTCGTAATTGAATGATTTTTGGATTTTGTAATTTTTGTTGGGTTCTGAGACGTAGGCCCCACTGTTTATTTTTCGAGTAGAGTTGGGATTTTTTATAAATTGTTAAAGCTTACGTATTGGAGTATATTTTTTTTAATTAATTTGCACGTTATTTGACAAGTTTCGAATCGTTTGGCTTGGAATTTAGGAGATAGGAAGGCGTTTAGAGTTGATATGCGCGGAATGAAATTCCCATAGCATTGTTTAGCTTGTTCTGCATTGGATTCAGTTTGTTCAAGATAAGTAACACTTCTAAACTTGGTGGTGAGGGTATGAATCCCTGAATATGCGTGATATGTGTTTGGTGTTGACGTGATGCACATTCTAGGTGACAGGCGTGTGAGAGTGCACTGTGTGAATCGTGACTCGGTTATTCTATGTTACCATGTAGTTACCTAATCATATTTGTATTTGTGAAATCTCTACGTGCTAGAGTAATTGGGATGTGATCCATGTTGGAAACCATGTCTAGGTTATATGCTTATCCTGTTGGGACCCGCTGAGGTCATTTATGTTGTTGAGTTATTTTCTTACATTACAATTACATACTCAGTCATACGCATTCATTTGCATATCATATCTCAGTCTCTCTTACCGTTTATTGATACATCAAAACATCGTTTTGGGCTGATTTTCATGACATTGTGAGCCCGAGGGACCGAAGAGATTGATGATTGAGTGAGGCCGAGGGCCTGATGGTGAGGATATTGATGGGATCGGGCTGCACGCCGAAACATGTATTATTTATGTATGATGGATCGGGCAGCACGCCGCATCATGTTTTATTGATTTATGCCATGATTGTCTTGTTATAGCGCCTCGGGCTGAAGGAGCCCCTCCGGAGTCTGTACACCCCTAGTGAGTGCAGATACCTACAGAGTGTGAGTTGTCCCGACCCAAATCTAAACCATGTCCTGATGTCGCCTATCGTGATACAAGCCAAGCCTACTTCCCAAAATACTATTACTAATTTGATTATAAGAAATTAATAAAACATATCCGATATTTGAAATTTTCATAAACTAAATCAACTCCTAATATAATTATAGAAAATACGGAAACGAGCCCCAAACATCGGGGTGTCATCAAGTCACGAGCGACTAAATCTATGAACGAAGATATATAGAGAAGAAATAGACGATAACAGGAGTAACAAGGTCCTGCGGACGCTAGCACCTACCTTGCAGTATCCAAAGATAGCCGGCCTGAACTCAACAATCGCCGCGCTCTAACTCACCTGGATCTGCACATAAAGCGCAGGTTGTAGTATGAGTACAAGCGACTCAGTAGTAACAAAAATAACTAAGGAACTGAGTAGTAGTGATGAGCTAAGCAAAACAATCCAATAACTTATTTCCACAATTAAGCACAAATAGGGGTATACAGGTAATTTTCATAAATCAACTAATGCTACAAAGAAATCAACAAGTAATTGCAGCAACATCAAAAGTAAATGAAACCTCACAGCAATGTCACTCCATCACTCAACACCCAGCACTCAACACTCAACACTCAATACACACTCTCAATAGATACGTGCACTCACTGGGGGTGTACAGACTCCGGAGGGGCTCCCAAAGCCCAAACGCTAAGCACGAACAACTCACATGCCATAATATCAATCTCAAGATCCATACGGACAACTCACGTGCTATAATCAAATGTCTCACAACAGGCCCTCGGCCTCACCCAGTCTTGTACCTCTAGCCTCACAACTTTCAACAAATAAAGGGAACACAGTCCGCATCAATTATTACAACATATCAACAAAATAACAGAGATTGAGGTAAACATGTGCAAGAATTTCTAGGACTGAGTGCAAATAATGTGAGCATGAATGAAGCCTAAGCATGAATTCTAACATGAAGGTACACAAGTTCAACATGATGTAAATACATAAACACATATGATGGCTATTAGGCTACACAACCTCACGGAACAGAACAAGTCCCAATCTCTCACGGTGTACACCCACATGCCCATCACCTAGCATGGGTATCACCTCCAAACAGTCACATGATATCAAATTATCCGGGTTTACACTCTCAAAGCCACAGTTAAAACTGATACTTACCTAAACAACGTAAAATCCTACTCCTGGATGCCGTCGTTTCTTACTCGGTCTCCAAAAGCTCTGAATCTATCCATAATCAGAATAATACTATCAACATAGGCTAAAGAATCTAATTCCACAAGAAAAAGTACATAAATAGGCCAAAAATACCAAATCGACCAAAACATGGCCCTCGGGCCCACGTCTCGAAACCAATCAAAAAATGGCAGAATCAGAATCTTTGTCCTCTCCCGCGTCTAACCATATAAAATGGGTCGAAATCTTACTCTGTTTAGTCCCTCAAATCCTCACTTAAAACTCTTCGAAACTCAAGCCCTAACTCCCTCAATTTTACCCTAAACTCCTACAATTTTCATGGCTAATCAGTGGAAGAACATCATAAACACCCGTAAATAAACCCAAGTAAGTTACCTCTGTGATACCTCTTGATTATCCCTTGAAAAACACTGCCATAAGCTCAAAACCGTTCAACGACGGTGGAAAAAGGGAAAAATATCGCGAAGTGAAACTTATATAGGTTTTGCCCAGGTGTCTGACACCTGCAGACCATCTCCTCGCATCTGTGGACTCGCACTTGCGGTCCCAGAGCCGTGCCTGGGGAAACCACTTATCCGTTAGACCTCGGACCAGCGCAACCTTTTTCGCACCTGCGGGTTTGCAGGTGCGATCCACTCTTGGCATCTGCGAATAATCCCCAGGCCTCCATCTCCGCATCCGCGATCCTCCATCGCACCTTTGCTCACCCTTGCATAGGTGCGGAACACCAGCAACATCAGCACCTGCTACTAAGCTAAGTCTCCAAACTTCCCATTAGCTATCCGAAATCATCTTGATCCCCTCGGGACCTCGACGAATAATTCCAACAAGTCATATATCACTACCTGAACTTAGTCAAACCTTCGGAACACTCAAAACAACGCCAAAACACCAAATCAGCCTCGGATTTAAGCTTAAGAACTTCTAAACTTCCAAAATTCGCCAACGATGCCGAAACCTATCAAACCACGTCATGACCTCAAATTTTGCACACACGTCACAAATGAAACTACGAACCTATTCCAACTTTCAGAATTCCATTCCGATCTTGATACCTAATTTTACACTGCCAACCAAATCTCCAAATTTCCTACTTTCGCCAATTCAAACTTAATTCTACCACGGACCTCCAGATAATATTACGGACACACTGCTAAGTCTAAAATCACCCAATGAAACTAACCAAATCATAAAAATCTGAATCTGAATTCCTTTACTCATAAGTCAACTTTCGGCTGACTCTTTTTTCTAACTTAGCTTTCTAACTAAGAGACTAAGTGTCTCATTTCATTCCAAAACTACTCCGGACTGAAACCTACCACCTCAATACAACTCAACATAGCTGAACCACACATAAAGAAGCAGAAATAGGAGAAATAGGGCTATAACTCTCGGAACGACTGGCCGGGTCGTTACACGAGTGCCGAATGACGGGGGGACAGAGTGACTGGGAGGACTGAGTAAATTGATACACTGAGAGTATGCATATAGTTTATCACTAAGTTGTATTGCATTCGACATGAACACTTGACATACAGACATAAAAATACATTTTTCCACATGATGTACGATATTGAGACATTCATGACATCACATACGCATTGACATGTAGGCATAGAGATGTATTTTTCTCATGCCATTTGAAAACAAAACATTTACATGTTGAAAGTTTTGGGAAAATCACAGTTTTACAAAGGTACTCATAATTTGGTAATTTCGGTAAAAGACTTGGGTTTTGACTGATATACTTGAAAAACATGCCTATTTTCTGAAACTATGAACGAGCTGAGCAATATATGCTGTGTTACTTCTTTTAGCACTTTGATTATGTTGTTATGAATTTTTGTGAGCTATTAGTGTTGGACTCCGACCTTTGTTCTAGATTGTCACTACTTTCAACCTAAGGTTAGGTTTGCTACTTATTGAGTACATGGGGACAGTTGTACTCATACTACACTTCTGCTCCTTGCGTGCAGATGTTGAATGCTGATGTTGTTGTGCACGCCGGGAGCTGGATTTGAAGATGTACCTGCGTTCCGGTCATAGCTGCCTCTTGATCTTGGTAGCTTTAGAATTTTAATCTGTTCATGTATATTTCAAACAGATGATGTATTTTATTTCATACGATATTTGTAAATTAAAAATATTAGAAGCTCGTGATTTGTACTACTAGTCCTTGGGAATTCTTGTATAACAGTTCAGTTGTATTATCATTTCTTCTCTTAATAAATATCATTTGAACTAGTTTGTTGTTAACTGGCTTACCTAGCGGGTTGGGTTAGGTTCCATCACGGCTAGTTGGATTTTGGGTCATGACAAGTTGGTATCAGAGCTCTAGGTTCATAGGTTCTACAAGTCATGAGCAAGTGTTTAGTAGAGTCTTGTAGATCAAAATGATGACATCCATACCTATCTTCGAGAGGCAACAAATCATTTAGGGTAAATTTCCCATCTTTCTTTCCTTATCGTGCGGCATTGATTCGGTTTGAAGCGTTACTCTTTGAATTTCCTTCCACGCGTCCGTATGCGCATGTGAGCGCTCAGTTTCATATGTGCATCAACGACTTGTGGATCTCATGGATGAGGTGCGAAATTTTCTTTCTATGTCGGTGATGGACCATTCTTGAGGACTTGAGGTCGGGTTTTGACTGTAGCTTGAGCACAGGGATTTCGGTTGTGTGAGTACATGCTTTTGGACTTATATCTTCGGTAGCGTCCGTATGAGTAAAATTTGTGACTCGATGATATGGCCATATGATGAGTAACTGCGGGTTGTGTTCATATGGTTTGAATGTAATCGGAAGAGTTTGGTAGGGATGTGAAAAGGACTATTGGGTTCTTGATTGCCGCCTTGATGTGACGTATAGTCTCGACTTATAAGTGTGTTGAAAGATTTTTCATGTTGTTTAATTGTGGAACGAAGTGGATTTTCATGTCTTGTTGGGAGTTCAGACTCAAGAAGATTAAGTGATGGCATATCAATCGTGGTTGCGAAAGGGCATCGCAATATGCCAATTTGAGGCTAAACATGTGGGTTATCTCCTGCGGAGTAATCTATAGAAGTGTGATCCTTATAATGTTGAATGGAGAGTTTCTTTCCTACCAGCGGGGTGTATGTGTTGAGATTTGAATTTTAATCTGGTTGAGAAAAAAATACTTGATTGTCAAGAGAATAAATGCGATCTTAGAGAATGATTAAGGTATTTTATAGTTGGTGTTGCATGATCTTGAGAATAATTTTCATTGACATGACTATTGTATTATGGAAATAATAGAGTATGGGCATGATGAGTTATCAGATGTTCTATTCAATGGCATTGAGCTAAGTGGGCGAGTCTACTATCAATGATCTGATTGCATGGTTACGTGTTCTATTGGTTTTGGTCTGAAGCATACTTGTAGATCAGTCATGACTTATAGAGGTTGAGATCGAGGATGACTCAAGTAAAGGAATTTCGGGACACAGGGTATGTTACGCCTTATGGGTATATGGAAATATGGAATGATTGAGTTGCTATTCATGAAATATGTAGTGTGCGTGGAAGGAAATTGCTCGGTTGCTTAAAGGCGTGGATTACTTCTTTGGGTGTTGTGCTAATGGGGCACAGGTCCTTCGACCCATTTGGCTGGTGCAATTGAGATTTGAGCAAAGTGGATGACTCTCGAGAAGGTTCTAATGGATTCAAGATTTATATGTAGCAATTGAGAATTTTTGCAGATTTGTACATGGCTAGAATATAAGATTTAAGTTGGACGGTGAAGAGACTTGTGGCATTTCTATACCATTATGGATTCTATATTTTAGCGTCAAGAATGTGAAGGAAACAACTTGGATTCACAGAAGGTCTATTCAGAGTGGGTGTCTCGGCTGTGGTACTTTTGGGGTGATTAAGAGGGAATACGGAGAAAATAGGACAACTTGGTAGTAGGTTGGATCAGCACAGTAATTGATATGATCAGTTCTTTTGATTCTTTTGTTCAGGTGAGAATCTACTGGTGATTTGTGGAAATACTCTTTGCTTTGGAAATGTGTGTGGCTTGGTTGAGTTAAAGTGATCCAGTTCTGATAGCTTGATTATGTGAAAATAGATTTCAAAGTGTTCTGGATGGTTTCTACCACGGTTGAGACGGATATTTCCTACTGGTGTAAGGAGCCTATTGAGTATTGTGATTTTCTACTGGATGTGATCATGTGAAATGTTCCTGGCTAATCGGGCATGTAGTATCTTGTAACTCACATTTTATTATGAGATTCATGTACTTCTCATATGATGAAATGATACATGCGGTGTGTTGTGTGGGATTGAGAATTGCGTGTGCAAGGTCACAATTTAGTTTTGAGCGAAGGTAAAAAATGTGACGACCCAAAGGGTCATCACCTATTTTATTACGTATTCTGTACTTCTGAGGCCTTGAAAACCTCATTTGTAGTTGCCTCGATTTACGTGTGCAGTCCGGGCGCGTAGCCGGATAGCTTAAATATGAAATTCTATGAAAAATCCTAAGACCTGATATTAAAATGAATAAATTTGACTACGCTCAACATTTTGGGTAAACGGATCCGGACCGGTGATTTGACAGTCCCGGAGGGTCCGTAGGAAAATATGGGACTTGGGCGTATGCCCGGAATCCAATTCCGAGGTCCCAAGCCTGAGAAATGAATTTTTGAGTAAAATTGTTTTCTGAAAATATTTATGGAAATTGAAAATGAAATCTAATTAGAAAATGATGGTATCGGGCCCGTACTTTTATTCTAGAACCCGGTACAGGTCTCATATATGGTTTAAGCGCTTCCTGTAAAGTTTTGTTGAAAACGGATTTCGCTTGACGTGTTTTGGACTTGAAATGGGAAATTTGATGTTTTATGAAATTTGATAGAATTCATGGATTTTGAGTTTTAATTCTACGTGTATGATGTTGTTTTGGCCATTTGATCGCACGAGCAAGTTCGTAGGAGGTTATGTAAGTTATCTGTGAAATTTGGTATCATTCCGAGCTATATAGGTCAGTTCGATATGTTGTTAGCAAAGTTAGAAAACTTAAAATTTCTAACTTTGGTTCTTGAGGTTTCGGGGTGTGATTTCGAGTTTTAGCGTCGTTTTGAATGTTCCGAAGGCTCGAGGGAGTGCATAATATGATTTGGGACTCGTTGGTATATTTGGACTAGGGCTCGGGTTGGCCCAGATGCCTTCCGAGCACCGAACGAGGCTAAAAATAAAGAAATCAGGTTGCTGGTACACCTGCTCTGGTGTGACCGTAGGTGCGGTTTCCCAGCATCGCAGGTGCGAGACCGCAGGTGCAGTCCCAGGCATCGCAGGTGCGATCACCAGTGGCCTGGCAAGCCATTGCAGGTGCGGAGCACTTCTCGCAGGTGCGAGACCGCAGGTGCAGTCCCAGGCATCGCAGGTGCGATCACCAGTGGCCTGGCAAGCCATTGCAGGTGCGGAGCACTTCTCGCAGGTGCGAGACCGCAGGTGCAGTCCCAGGCATCGCAGGTGCGATCACCAGTGGCCTGGCAAGCCATTGCAGGTGCGGAGCACTTCTCGCAGGTGCGAGACCGCAGGTGCGGTCTCCACTTTGCAGGTGCGATCCCAGACTCCCTAGCCCAATTCCGCAGGTGCGAGACTGCAGGTGCGGTCCTCAGAGCAGCATGTGTGAGTTCACTGTTCAGGCAGTGAGTTTTAAATACGGGTTTTAAACCCATTTTTTTCTCATTTCCATCTTCTTCCTTAGGTGATTTCCTCCATTTTAAAGAGCTTTCGACCAGGTCTTGTAAGGTAAGTAAATTCCTCCCGTAAATTAGTTTCATGCATGCATCTTAGTTTAATTAACCACATAAACTAGTGAAAAAATTCAAGGAATTGGGTAGTAACCTAGAACTTGTGATCATTGAGAAATTTTTTGTGAATTGGCCATGAAATCAAGTAAAAATCGTATATTTTTTATCTTTAGGCTTTGGGTGAGTGTTCCCTTCAATAATTGCAAGAATCCGAGCGAGCGGGCGGGCCCAGGGTCGAATTTTGATAAATTTTAAAGAATGCTAGAAAATGGATAATTAGTTCATGTAATTGAATCCTTGAATCCTTATTGATATACTTGAGTTGATTATGTCTAGGTAATACCATTCCAGAGTCGAATTCTAAAGGAATGACAGTGTTAGAGGGTTGATTGCTATACTTTGGACCCGAGGTAAGTGTTTGGTCTAACCTTAGCTTGAGAGAGTAGGAGTTGAGTACTCTTTGCTATTTGCTAATTGTCAAATACGATGTATAGGCATGGTGACGAGTATCTATACATCGGTGTCTCGCATGACCGTGAGTCCCTATATTGTGAATATTCTGACTTTGTTGTAATTTCTATGCCTAATTGAGGATTTCTATACGTTGAAAAGGGCATGCGAAGGGAATTGTAATCTTTAAACATCCTTGGAGCATTGGCTCAAATTAATATATGAGATAATTACATCCTTTCGAGCATTGACTCGAGTAATAGAATAAATCATGGAAATGAAAGTGAAAGAAAGAGAAAGAGTTATTGAAATGTACCCTTGCCGGGTCATCGTTGCATAGTTCCCTTGCCGGGATTTGATTGTTTAATTGATGTTCTCTTGCCGGGATTTAATTGTTTAATTGATGTTCCCTTGCCGGGATTTAATTGTTTAATTGATGTTCCCTTTCCGGGATTTGATATTTTAACTGATGTTCCCTTGTCGGGATTTAATTGTTTAATTGATGTTCCCTTGCCGGGATTTCTACTTTTACTCTGTTTATTTCCTTGCCCTTGTTTGTGATTGTTGTTTGGGTGCGGAACAGTGCTAAAGCACGAAGGGTGATGCCGTGCCATGTTTTTATTTATTATGCTCGAGGGGACATTCCGTGCCATGTTTATATGTATTATGCACGAGGGGACATTCTGTGCCATGTTTATATTTATTCTGCACGAGGGGACATTCCGTGCCATGTTTATATTTACTCTGCACGAGGGAACATTACATGCCATGTTTATATTTATTATGCACGAGGGGACATTCCGTGCCATGCTTATATTGATTATGGACGAGGGAACATTCCGTGCCATGCTTATATTGATTATGCACGAGGGACTTTCCGTGCAATGTTTTATATTATTATTATGCACGAGGGGACATGTCGTGCCGCATCTTTCACTGTTTAATCTATGTTGTCATTTCCCGTTATTATTTTTCAGATATTTTAGACTGTTGTGTTTCGTGTCTGTCATTTCATTATTTGTTATCTCTTACCTCCAGCATCCCCCCCCCCCTAAATTGTATTCTTGTTTAGTTTCTGCTATACTATTGAACTGCACAGGTACACTTTGTGGTCGTGTCTTAGCCTCGTCACCACTTCGCCGAGGTTAGGCTCGGCACTTACTGAGTACATGGGGTCGGTTGTACTGATGCTACACCTTTACTTCTTTATGTTGTGCAGATTATGCAGCCAGACCCGGAGGACATCATTAGTGGGAGTGTCTTCCATCTTATCATAGATGCTTCAAGGTATACCCGCTGGCGTTCGTGGGCCTTGGCGTCTCTTCTATCCCTTTGTCTCCACTTCTGTCTTGTTTTCCCTAGTTTCATAGACAGTCATGTATTTCCTTTCAGACTTGTATTTAGCACTCTTGTAGACAGTTCGTGAGTTTGTGACTCTAGGTTTTGGGAAAAATTTGCGCGTCGTTGTATTATGTTGTCCTTATTTAGCTTGAAACCATATTTTTTTCCGCTGTTAAACTGTGAACCGTTTAGTTTATCCTATTAAATTGATGTTAATATGCTAGTTTATTTATACACGTTGGCTTGTCTAGCGGGTTCAACGTTAGATGCCATCACGGCCCGATGGTGGGATTTCGGGGTGTGACAAATTGGTATCAGAGCTCTAGGTTACTTAGGTCTCACAACACACGGACAACTTGGTAGATTCTGAGGGATCGATACGGAGACGTCTGTATTTATCCATCAGAGGCTGCAAAGTTAGGATGACTCCATATTTCTTTTCTTCTCTGTCGTACGCTATGAATTATGAGTACTGATTGAGTTTTTATTCTATTCTCTCGCAGATGGCGAGGACGCGTGCTTCCCTTGGTTCCGCCCAGCATCCTGAGGCCGAGGCCGGGGCCGGGCTCAGCCTAGAGCAGCAGCCACAGTGGAGGACCCTCAGGTCGAGTCTGACGAGGAGGTCCTAGTTCCGGCAGACCCAGTTGGGCCAACTCGGGTCCTAGAGGGGTTCATAACTACCCCAGTGCTTCAGGACGCCCTTGTCCGTCTAGTCGGACTCATGGAGAGTGTAGCACAGGCGGGTCTTCTTCCTACAGCACCAGCCGCATCTCAGGCTAGGGGAGGTGCCCAGACTCCTGCCACCCGCGTGCCAGAGCAACTAGCTCCACAGCTTCAGACTCCGGCACCTCAACCAGCCGGAGTTGCTCAGTCGGGTATTGCAGCGCCGGTAGCAGAGGGAGCACCCATGTCAGCAGATGCTTTGTGGAGATTGGACAGGTTCACTAAGTTATTTACTGCTACTTTCACTGGTTCACCATCAGAGGACCCCCAGGATTATTTGGACAGCTGCCATGAGGTTCTTCGGAATATGGGCATAGTGGAATTGAGCGGGGTTGAGTTTGCTACTTTTCGGTTATCTGGCGCAGCCAAGAGTTGGTGGAGAGACTATTGCTTAGCCAGACAAGCTGGATCCACACCTTTGTCTTGGAATCAATTCTCAGAGGTATTTCTGGGGAAGTTCCTTCCCATTACTCAGAGAGAGGACCTTCGGAGGCAGTTTGAGCGTCTCCAGCAGGGATCCATGTCCGTCACTCTGTACGAGACCAGGTTCATCACTCTAGCCTGACATGCTCTTATGATACTTCCCACTGATTGGGAGAGGGTCTGGAGGTTTATTGAGGGATTGGCCCAGCCTATCAGACTTCAGATGGCTAGAGAGTCAGGTACAAATATATCGTTCCAGGATGCGGCCAATGTGGCCAGGAGGATTGAGATGATTTTGTCGCAGGGTGGTGGTCAGGGGGCTGACAAGAAGCCCCGTCATTTCGGTCGTTTTAGTGGAGCCTCATCTGGAGGCAGGGATTCTTTAGGCAGAGGTCATCCTTCCATGCCTTTTCAATCAGCTCTCCAGGTTTCCCATGGTACTTCAGGTGGTCGTGTGTTATCAAACGCACTATTCCGATCAGCAGCCTTATAGTGCGCCACCAGCACCTATCGGTGCACTGCCGCTTCAGAATCTCTAGGGTGGTTATTAGGGTCGACAGGGCCAGTTCCATAGTCATCAGTCACATAAGCAGAAGCCTTGTTATACTTGCGGTGGTTTGGGGCACTTTTCTAAGTTTTGCCCCCGAGGTTCTGGTGGGTCTCAACATCAGGTTTCTCGTGCCATAGTACAGGAACCAGGTGTTCCACAGCCTGCCCAGCCAGCTAGAGGTGGGGGTAGAGGTGCTAGAGGTGGAGGTAGAGGTCATAGAGGTGGATCTCAGGCCGCCAGAGGTGGAGGCCAGCCAGCAGCCGGCCGTCCCAGAGATGTGGTTCAGGGTAGTGGGGCCCAGCCCCGATGTTATGCTCTTCCAGCCAGGCCAGAGGCTGAGTCTTCAGATGCAGTCGTTACAGGTACTATTTGGGTTTGTGGCAAAGATGCTTCAGTGCTATTTGATCCAGGGTCTACGTATTGGTATGTGTCCTATTATTTTGCACCATACCTGGTCATGCCTAGTCATCCACTGAGTATTCTTGTTTATGTATCTACATCGGTGGGTGATTCTATCGTGGTCGATCGAGTCCATCGTTCTTGTGTTTTGGTGATTGGGGGTCTTGAGACCCGTGTTGATTTGTTGCTTTTAGGTATGGTCGACTTTGATCTTGTATTGGGGATGGACTGGTTATCCCCATATCATGCTATCTTTGATTTCCATGCCAAGACGATGACCTTAGCCTTACCGAATTTGCCCCATTTGGAGTGGAAAGGAACTCCTGGTCATTCTACTCGCAGTGTTATTTCGTACGTGAAGGCTCGGTGTATGGTCGAGAAGGGGTGTTTGGCCTATCTGGCTTATGTGCGCGATTCCAATGTTGAGGTTCCCTATTGATCCGGTGCCCGTGGTTCGTGAGTTTCCTGACGTTTTTCCTTCTGACCTGCCGGGGATGCCACCCGACAGGGACATTGATTTCTGCATTGATCTGGCTCCGGGAACCCAACCCATTTCTATTCCGCCGTATCGCATGGCCCCGCTAGAGTTGAAAGAGTTGAACGAACAGTTGCAAGATTTGCTTGGGAAGGGTTTCATTAGACCTAGTGTTTCTCCTTGGGGTGCTCCAATATTATTTGTGAAGAAAAAGGATGGTTCGATGAGGATGTGCATTGATTACCAGCAATTGAACAAGGTTACGATCAAGAATAAGTATCCACTGCCGAGGATTGATGACTTGTTCGATCAGCTTTAGGGTGCCAGGGTATTTTCGAAGATAGACTTGAGATCTGGCTACCATCAGTTGAGGATTAGGGAATCTGATGTCCCTAAGACAACTTTTCACACTCGGTACGGGCATTACGAGTTTTTGGTCATGTCGTTTGGGTTGACAAATGCCCCAGCAGCTTTTATGGATTTGATGAACCGAGTGTTCAGGCCTTATTTGGACTCGTTCATGATAGTCTTCATTGATGATATATTGATATACTCCCGCAGTCAGGAGGAGCACGAGCAACATCTCAGAGTGTTTCTTCAGACTCTAAAGGACGGTCAGCTATATGCAAAGTTTTCGAAGTGTGAGTTCTGGTTGAGTTCAGTTACATTCCTGGGTCATGTCGTGTCAGCAGAGGGTATTCAGGTTGACTCGAAGAAGATTGAGGCAGTCAAGAACTGGCCTAGACCAGCATCAGCTACAGAGATTCGGAGTTTCTTGGGACTGGCGGGCTATTATCGTTGGTTCGTGGAGGGGTTCTCATATATTGCAGCCCCGATGACCAGGTTTACCCAGAAGGGTACCCAATTTAGATGGTCGGACGAGTGTGAGGAGAGATTTCATAGGCTCAAGACAGCTCTGACTACGACACCTGTATTGGTTTTGCCCACAGGTTCAGGGCCTTATACAGTCTATTGTGATGCTTCCCGTATTGGGCTTGGTGCAGTATTGATGCAGGAGGGAAAGGTCATTGATTATGCTTCGAGGTAGTTGAAGATTCATGAGAAGAACTATCCAGTGCATGATTTGGAGTTGGCAGCCATTGTCCACACATTGAAGATTTGGAGGCACTATCTGTATGGTGTGGCATGTGAGGTGTTCACGGATCACAAGAGTCTTCAGTACTTGTTCAAGAAAAAGGAGTTGAATTGGAGGTAGAGGAGGTTGTTGGAATTGTTGAAGGATTATGATATTACCATCTTATATCACCCGGTAAAGGCCAATGTGGTGGCCGATGCTTTGAGTAGGAAGTCAGCTAGTATGGGCAGTCTTGCTTTTATTCCACTCAGTCAGAGGCCGCTTGCTTTGTCTGTTCAAGCTTTGGCCAATTGATTTGTGAGGTTGGATATTTCTGAGCCTAGTCGAGTGTTGGCTTGTACGGTAGCTCATTTTTCATTATTAAAGTGTATTCGTGATCGGCAGTTTGATGATCCCCATTTGTGTGTCCTTAGAGACACGGTGCAACGTGGAGGTGCCAAGCAGGTGACCTTAGATGATGATGGTGTTTTGAGATTGCAGGGGCGAGTTTGTGTGCCCAATGTTGATGGGATCCGAAAGTTGATTTTAGAAGAGTCCCATAGTTCCCGGTAATCTATTCATTCCGGCGCCGCGAATATATATCAGGATTTGCGGCAACATTATTGGTGGCGTAGAATGAAGAAGGATATTTTGACATATATGGCGCGGTGTTTGAATTGTCAACAGGTAAGTATGAGCATCAGAGGCCTGGTGGTTTATTTCATAGAATTGAGCTTCCCGAAGTGAAGTGGGAGAGGATCACTATGGACTTCGTTATTGGACTTCCGTTGACCCGGAAGAGGTTTGATGCAGTTTGGGTCATTGTTGATAGGCTGACCAAGTCAGCGCATTTCATTCTTGTGGCAGTCTCCTATTCATCCGAGAGGTTAGTTGCGATCTATATCCGGGAGATTGTTCGCCTTCATGGTGTGCCAATATCTATCATTTCGGACCGGGGCGCGCAGTTTACCTCGCGTTTCGGGGGAGCAGTTCAGCGAGAGTTAGGCACCCAGGTGGAGTTGAGCACAACATTTCATCCTCAGACAGATGGGCAGTCCGAGCGGACTATTCAGATATTGGAGGATATGCTTCGAGCTTGTGTTATTGACTTTGGAAGATCATGGGATCAGTTCTTTCCTTTGGCAGAGTTTTCCTACAACAACAGCTACCAGTCGAGTATCCAGATGTCTCCTTATGAGGCTTTATATGGTAGGTGGTGTCGATCTCCGGTTGGGTGGTTTGAGTCGGGAGAGGCTCGGTTGTTGGGTACAGATTTGGTTCAGGAGGCCTTGGACAAGTCAGAATAATTCATGATAGGCTTCGTACAGCGCAGTCCAGGCAAAAGAGTTATGCAGATCGTGAGGTTCGAGATGTGGCTTTCATGGTTGGTGAGCGAGTATTGCTCCGAGTGTCGCCTATGAAGGGCGTGATGAGATTTGGGAAGAAGGGCAAGCTTAGCCCTAGGTTCATTGGTCCGTTTGAGATTCTTGATTGAGTGAGGGAGGTGGCTTACAGACTTGCATTGACACCTAGCTTATCAGCCGTACATCCAGTTTTTCATGTGTCCATGCTTCGGAGGTATCACGGCGATCCAGCCCACGTGTTAGATTTCAGCACTGTCCAGTTGGACAAGGACTTATCTTATGAGGAGGAGCCGGTATCTATTCTAGACTGACAGATTTGTCAGTTGAGATCCAAGAGTTTCCCTTCTGTTCGTGTTCAGTGGAGAGGTCAGCCTCCTGAGGCATCGACCTCGGAGTCCGAGTCCGATATACGGAGCTGTTACCCTCATTTATTTCCCGACTCAGGTACTTCTTTCTTCTGTCTGTTCGAGGACGAACGATTGTTTTAGAGGTGGAGAATGTGACGACCCAAAGGGTCATCACCTATTTTATTACCTATTCCGTACTTCCGAGGCCTTGAAAACCTTATTCGTAGTTGCCTCGATTTGCGTGTGCAGTCCGGGCGCGTAGCCGAACAACTTAAATATGAAATTCTGTGAAAAATGCTAAGACCTGATATTAAAATGAATAAATTTGACTACAGACAACATTTTGGGTAAGCGGACACGGACCCGTGATTTGACGGTCCCGGAGGGTTTGAGGAAAATATGGGACTTGGGCGTATGCCCAGAATCGAATTCCGAGGTCCCAAGCCCGAGAAATCAATTTTTGAGTAAAATTATTTTCTGAAAATATTTATGGAAATTGAAAATGAAATATAATTAGAAAGTGATGGTATCGGGCTCGTATTTTGGTTTCGGCGCCCGGTACAGGTCACATATATGGTTTAAGCGCTTCCTGTAAAGTTTGGTTGCAAACGGATTTCGTTTGCTGTGTTTCGGACTTAAAATGGGAAATTTGATGTTTTATGAAATTTGATAGAATTCATGTATTTTGAGGTTTAATTCTACGTGTATGATGTTGTTTTGGCGATTTGATTGCATGGGCAAGTTTTTAGGAGGTTATGTAAGTTATCTGTGAAATTTGGTATCATTCCGAGTTACATAGGTCAGTTCGGCACGTTGTTAGCAAAGTTAGAAAACTTAAAATTTCTAAGTTTGGTTCTTTAGGTTTGGGGTGTGATTTCGAGTTTTAGCGTTGTTTTGAGTGTTCAGAAGGCTCGAGCGAGCCCGTAATATGATTTGGGACTCGTTGGTAAATTTGGACTAGGGCTCGGATGGGCCCAGGTGCCTTCCGGGCACCTAACAGAGCTAAAAACGAGCAAACCAGGCTGCTGGTGCACCTGCTCTAGAGTGACTGCAGGTGCGGTTTCCCAGCATCGCATGTGCGAGAATGCAGGAGCGGTCCCAGGCATCGCAGGTGCGATCACCAGTGGTCTGGCCAGCCATCGCAGGTGTGGAGCACTTCTCGCAGGTGCGAGGCTGCAGGTGGGGTCTCCACTTTGCATGTGCTGTCCCAGACCCCTAGCCCAATTCCACAGTTGCGAGATTCTTCTCGCAAGTGCGAGACTGCAGGTGCGGTCCCCAGAGCCGGTGCGATTTCACTGTTCAGGCAGTGAGTTTTAAATACGGGTTTTAAACCCATTTTTTCTCATTTCCATCTTCTTCCTTAGGCGATTTCCTCCATTTTTAAGAGCTTTCGACCAGGTCTTGTAAGGTAAGTAAATTCCTCCCGTAAATTAGTTTCATGCATGATCTTAGCTTAATTAACCACATAAACTAGTGCAAAAATTCAAGGAATTGGGTAGTAACCTAGAACTTGTTATCATTGAGAAATTTTCTATGAATTGGCCATGAAATCAAATAAAAATTGTATATTTATGATCCTTAGGCTTTGGGTGAGTGTTCCCTTCGAGAATTGCAAGAATCCAGCGAGCGGGCCCGGGGTCGAATTTTCATAAATTTGAACGAATGCTAGGAAATGGATAATTAGGCCATGTAATTGAATCCTTGAATCCTTATTGATATACTTGAGTTGATTATGTCTAGATAAGACCATTCCGGAGTCGAATTCTAAAGGAAAGTCGGTGTTAGAGGGTTGATTGCTATACTTTGGACCCGAGGTAAGTGTTTGGTCTAACCTTAGATTGAGGGAGTAGGAGTTGAGTATTATTTGCTATTTACTAATTATCAAATACGATGTATATGCATGGTGACGAGTATCTATACATTGGTGTCTAGCATGACCGTGAATCCCTATATTGTGAATATTCTGACTTTGTTGTAATTTCTATGCCTAATTGAGGATTTCTATACGTTGAAAAGGGCATGCGAAGTGAATTGTAACCTTTAAAAATCCTTGGAGCATTGGCTCAAATTAATATATGAGATAATTACATCCTTTTGAGCATTGGCTCGATTAATAGAATAAATCATGGAAATGAAAGTGAAAGAAAGAGAAAGAGTTATTGAAATGTACCCTTGCCGGGTCATCGTTGCATAGTTCCCTTGTCGGGATTTGATTGTTTAATTGATGTTCCCTTGCCGGGATTTAATTGCTTAATTAATGTTCCCTTGCCGGGACGTAATTGTTTAATTGATGTTCCCTTGCCGGGAATTGATTGTTTAATTGATGTTCCCTTGTCGGGATTTAATTGTTTAATTGATGTTCCCTTGCCGGGATTTCTACTTTTACTCTGTTTATTTCCTTGCCCTTGTTTGTGATTGTTGTTTGGGTGAGGAAGAGTGTTAAAGCACGAAGGGTGATGTCGTGTCATGTTTTTATTTATTATGCACGAGGGGACATTTCGTGCCATGTTTGTATTTATTATGCACGAGGGGACATTCCGTGCCATGTTTCTATTTATCATGCACGAGGGGACATTCCGTGCCATGTTTATATTTATTCTGCACGAGGGGACATTCCGTGCCATGTTTATATTTATTATGCATGAGGGGACATTCCGTGCCATGTTTACATTTATTATGCATGAGGGGACATTCCCTGCCATGTTTATATTTATTATGCACGAGGGGACATTCAGTGCCATGCTTATATTGATTATGCACGAGGGGACATTCCGTGCCATGTTTTATATTATTATTATACACGAGGGGACATGCCGTGCCGCATCTTTCACTATTTAATCTATGTTGTCATTTCCCGTTATTATTTTTCAGATATTTTAGACTGTTGTTTTCATTTCTGTCATTTCAGTATTTGTTATCTCTCACCCCCAGCACCCCCCACGTAATTGTATTCTTTTTTAGTTTCTGCTATACTATTGAACTTCACAGTTACACTTTGTTGTCGTGTATTAGCCTCGTCACTACTTCGCCGAGGTTAGGCTCGGCACTTACTCAGTACATGGGGTCGGTTGTACTGATGATACACCTGCACCTCTTTATGTTATACAGATTATGCAGCTCGACCCGGAGGACATCATTAGTGGGAGTGTCTTCCAGCTTATCATAGAGGCTTCAAGGTATACCCGCTGGCGTTCGTGGGCCTTGGCGTCTCTTCCATCGCTTTGTCTCCACTTCTGTCTTGTTTTTCCCTAGTTTCAGAGATAGTCATGTATTTCCTTTCAGACTTGTATTTAACACTCTTGTAGACAGTTCGTGAGTTTGTGACTCCAGGTTTTTGGAAAAATTTGCGCGTCATTGTATTATGTTGTCCTTATTTGGCTTGAAACCATATTTATTTCCGCTGGTAAACTGTGAACCGTTTAGTTTATCCTATTAAATTGATGTTAATATGCTAGTTTATCTTTACACGTTGGCTTGTCTAGCGGGTTTAAAGTTAGACGCCATCACGGACCGATGGTGGGATTTCGGGGCGAGACAAAAAACTCTTAGACAACATGGACAGTTTCAGATGACTAGATGAATGCTATAACCTCTTGGTAATGCCTGAGAGGGTGCGCATTTCAGAAGGTGTACTGTGTTTTGACTTGAGGATGCTACCTTGGTATCGCCGGGCTGATTGACTGTTGATACTCAGATTTTTCTATGTGGTACGGAAGAATTTTAGAAGTAATTCTTGCGGGATGATCGTCCATGAGAGAGGTGCTAGACATTCGGGCGATGGAGTTGGGATCGGATATGGTGATTCATGTGTTCTATGAACTTAGAGATTAGGAATTCTCAGAAACTAATTGTTTCGTGGTTGTGGATGTGAATATGTGGCCGAAGCTAGCCAGATGATATGTTCAGTCATTATGGACTTTCAGAGGGTTACGTATCTATTTGTGGGTGACCAGAGTTGATTGGGGCCCATTGGTAGGCCCAACGAGGAAATGTATTATACATCGGGTCTGTCACGGCCCCAATTTCCCTCCGAAGGATACCATGAAGACACCTAGTCTCTAAGACTAGGTAAGACTAACAATTATGCGGAATAACTGAATATAAAGTTAAAACTCAACTTCATCATCTGAAATAAATAAAAACCACGATTCAAAATAGTTAGAACTCCCAAAATCGGGTAGAAATAAGTCACAAGCTCTTAAGGGAAATGCTAAATATTTCTTTATATCAGAGTCTAATGAGAATAAGAAAAATAACATAATAAAGATAGAGGGGGAATCCGAGGTCTGCGGACGCTAGCAGATATACCTTGAAGTCTCCACGCACGGTCTAACTCACTGATACCTGGTCTGGTAGGAAGAACCTCGATCTGCACAAAAAAATGTGCAGAAGAGTAGTATAAGTACACCACAATGGTACCTAGTAAGTGCCAAGCCTAACCTCGGTAGAGTAGTGGCGAGGTCAGGTCAGGGCCCTACTAGAAATAATAGGAAAAACAAGGCAGAAGATAAAATGATGTAATGAAATGACAGAGATGTGTAACACTAGAAATTCAGAGAAGATAACAACACGGAATCAAAGAAGACAATTGCAACACGTAAGGAAGCAGAATCTTACAAGTCAAGGGACAACAACAGCAACAACAACAATCCAGCAAATAGAGGTATACAACAGGGGCGCTCCGAGGTACCGCCATGTAGTCCCAAAGGTAAATGTCTCACAATGCAACGACAGAAACCTCATGCAAATAATGATAACCGCTGGCAGAAACCTCGTGCCACAATAACACTCTGCACGACAGGAACCTCATCCCACAACCTATCAGTTATCTCAACAAAAAAAAGTCACAAAAACAACACATCACAAATGGAACAATGAAAATACAACAAGGAATCTTATAGATAAATAATGAGTACGAATTCAAAGGAAGCAGACCAAGCATGTTGCACAAATTTCAAGTAAGAGATAAGACACATAGACATATGACGTTTGGCTAAACATGATGGCTACACGTGCTAGAGTAACTCAATTAAGGGAATAAAAGTAATTTTTTTAGCAAAAACTGAATTTTTAACATTTAGACCGGGTACGCACTCGTCACCTCGGGTACACGGCCTTCACGTATTTCAAATTCCATAACAGTACTAAGTCCTAACGGGAATTTCCCGTACACAAGGTTAGACAAGTCACTTACCCCAAATCTAGCTCAATCAATCAATAAGAAGGCTTTTCACTCGATTTTCAAACTCAGATCGGCTCGAATCTAGTCAAAAAAATTACATACTATAAATATAACTATAAGAAACTAATTTAAATAATGAAACTACAACTTTAACAAAGAATTGAAAAATTGATCCAAAGAGCCGACTCGGGCCCAAGTCTCGAAACTCGACCAAAATTATAAAATCTAAACACCCATTAGATATCGAGTCCAAACATACAATATTTACTCAAATCCGACCTCAAATCGCCTTCCAAATCCCCGAATTTTAGTCTAAGAAGTATGTCCAAATTTTCCCCAATTTCTACCATGAAAACCCTAGATTTAAGGTTGAAATCTTATGAAATGTAGTGGGTAATTGAAAGAAAGTAGGTTAGAATCACTTATTAATGAATTGGGGAGGAAAATCCCTTGGAAACATCGCCTCTAAGGTTTTTAGGGTTGATAACTGGGAAGAATGAGAAAAATCCCGTCTAACTCAGCTTATGTCCTAGCGCAGATGTCGCAATTGCGACCTGGGGTTCGTAATTGCGAACCCCACAAAAGCGAAAAACACTTTGAAAATGTGAACGTCTCACACTTCTGCTGACGTCGCAATTGCAATGGTTTGTTTGCAAATGGGAACTTGGACTCCTCGCAATTACGATCATTTTGATTGCTATTGCGAACTCTGGTCCCCCAACCCCACTTCGTAATTGCGAACCATTGGTGCACAACTATTTTTCACAAATGCGAGGAAGTAGTTACGATCATTTTGATTGCTATTGCGAACTCTGGTCCCCCAGCCCCAATTCGTAATTGCGAACCATTGGTGCACAACTATTTTTCACAAATGCGAGGAAGTAGTTACGATCATTTTGATAGTTATTGCGAACTCTGGTCCCCCAACACCAATTCATAATTGTGAACCATGGTACACAACTATTTTTCACAAATGCGAGGAAGTAGCTCACAGATGCGATCCTGACAGGGACATTGCCATATCGCAAATCCGAAGCCAGACCTCGCAATTGCGAGGTATGAGGCTTGCACCAGAAACAGGTTTGGACCAGCTATTTTCTATGTCAAAATTAACTCCGTAGCCTATCCGGAATTCACCCGAGTCCTCGGGGTTCCAAATCAAACATTCACACAAGCCCAAGAAACCTCATGCAAACTCTCTCACGTGATCAAAGCACCAAAATAGCACCTAGAAGTTCGAATCGGACACGAAATCAAATGAAATTTTCAATGAAGCTTAAGAATTTCCATTTCAACAACCGAACGTCCGAACCACGTCAAACCAACTCCATTTTGCAGAAAATCTTGCAGACAAGTCAGAAATATTGTGATGAACCTATGCCAAGCTCTGGAACCAAAAAACGGAACCGGTAGCAATAAAGCCAAACTTTGGTCAAGTCTTTAAATTCTTTGAACCTTTAAACTTCAAGTTTCTGAAAAAATGCGATAACTCGAGTTAGGGACCTCCGGATTCGATTCCAAGCATATGCCCAAGTCTTAAATCATGATACAGATCCACCGGGATCGTCAAAGCACAGATCCAAGTCCATTTACTCAAAACGTTGACCGAAGTCAGCTCAAACAAATTTTCAAGGCACGAATTCACATTTTAATCAATTTTTTCGCATAAAAGCTTTCTGGAAAAAGACACGGACCATGCACGCAAATCGAGGAGGGAAAAAAAGAGCTATTTGAAGTTTCAAAACATAGAATTAAGGTTTAAAACTCTAGATGACCTATCGAGTCATCACATTCTCCACCTCTAGAACAACCGCTCATCCTTGAACGGACATAGAAAAGTACTTGGACTGGCAAAAATGTGTTGATATCTACTCCGCATGTCCGGCTCAGACTCCCAGCTGGCTGCCTCGACCAGCTAACCTCTCCATTGCACTAGAACTGAAGGATAACTATTGACCTTAATTGTCGAACTTGTCGGGCTAGAATAGTCACTGGCTCCTCCTCGTAAGTCAAATCCTTGTCCAACTAGACTGAGCTGAAATCTAACACATGGGACTGATCTCCAGGATACTTCCGGAGCATAGACACATGGAACATTAGATAGACTGCTGAGAGACTAGGTGGTAGTGCATGTCTGTAAGCCACCTCTCCAACCCTCTCAAGAATCTCAAAAGTCTCGATATATCTAGGGATCAACTTGACTTTCTTCCCAAACCTCATCAGACCCTTCATGGGTGAAACCCAGAGCAATACCCTCTCTGAACCATGAATGCAACATCACAAATTCGACGGTTGGCCTAGACTGAGCTATGCGAAGTCGATCCTGAATAATCTTGGCGTTGTCCAAGGCATCTTGTACAAGATCTGTACCCAACAACTGAGCCTCCCCTGGCTCAAACTGTACAATTGGAAAACGACACCGCCTACCGCATAATGCCTCATAGAGATCAATCTAAATGCTCGACTGGTAGCTGTCGTTGTAGGCAAACACAGCAAAGGGAAAGAATTTATCCCAAGCACCCCAAAAATCCATCACACATGCACGAAGAATATCATCCAATATCTGAATATTGTACTCGAAATGTCCGTCCGCCCGAGGGTGAAATGTTGTACTCAACTCCACCCGAGTACCTAACTCATGTTGTATGAATCTCCAGAATCGCGATGTAAACTGTGTGCCCTGGTCAGAGATGATAGATACTGGCACCCCATGATGCTTGACAATCTCATGAATGTAAACTTAAGCTAGCTTCTCCAAAGAATAAGTAGTAACCACAAGAATGAAATGAGCTAACTTGGTCAACCTATCCACAACCACCCAAACTGCATCATACTTCCTCTAATTCCATGGGATCCCAACAAAAAAATCCATAGTGATCCACTCCTATTTCCACTCTGGAATCTCTAGCTTCTGAAGCAATCCACCTGGTCGCTGATGCTCATACTTCACCTGCTGACAATTTAGGAACCAAGCTGCATACTCCACTACGTCCTTCTTCATTCTCCTCCACCAATAATGCTTGCCTCAGTTCCGGTTACATCTTCGTCGAACCTAGGTGAATGGAGTACCGCAAAATGTGAGCCTCCCAAAGAATCAACTCACGCAAACCATCTACATTAGGCATACATAGCCTACCCTGCATCCATAATACACCGTCATCTCCAATAGTGACCTCCTTGGCATCACTGTGCTGAACCGTATATTTAAGGACAAGTAGATGGGGGTCATCATATTGACGCTCTCTGATACGACCATAAAGAGAATACTGAGAAACTACACAAGCCAAAATCAACTCGGCTCAGAAATTTCCAATCTAACAAACTGGTTGGCCAAAGCCTGAACATCCAAGTCTAAAGGCCTCGCAGCTACCGGTAGATAAGATAAACTACCCAAAGTCTCTGCCTTGCAGCTCATGACATTGGCCACCACATTCGCCTTCCCGGGATGATATAGAATGGTGACATCATAGTACTTAAGCAACTCCAACCACCTCCGCTTCCGCGAGTTAAGATCTTTCTATTTAAACAAATGTTGTGGACTCCGGTGATCGATGTAGACCTCACAAGGGACACCGTAAAAATAGTGCCGCCAGATCTTCAAGGCATGGATAATACCTGCTAACTCAAGTTCGTGGACAAAATAGTTCTTCTCATGTACCTTCAGTTGTCTAGACGCATAGGCAATCACCCTACCGTCCTGCATCAACACCGCGCTGAGACCAATGCGCGATATATCACAATACACCATATAGGACCCCAAACAAGTAGGCAATACCAATACTGGGGCTATGGTCAAAGCAGTCTTGAGCTTTTGAAAGCTCTCCTCACACACCTCGGTCCACCTGAACGGAGAACCCTTCTAGGTCAATCTGGTCATAGGTGCTACAATAGATGAGAAACCCTATACAAATTGACAGTATACCCCGCCAAGCCAAGAAAACTCCGGATCTTCGTAGCTGAGGATGGTCTGAGCCAACTCCGCATTGCTTCAATATTCTTCCGATCTATCTTGATCCCCTCACTTGATACTATGTGATGCAAAAATGCCACTAAATTTAGCCAGAATTGAAATTCCAAAAAATTCGCATAAGGTCTGAAGACACCTCAGGTGTTGCTCATGATCCTCCTAACTCCGGGAGTACACAAGAATGTCGTCAATAAACACAATGAAGTAAGAGTCAAGATAGGGCTAAAATAAACTGTTCATTAAGTGCATGAATGTTGCTGGGTTGTTTTCCAGCCCAAAATACATCACAAGAAACTCGTAATGACCATACCGAATCCTGAAAGCAGTCTTCGGGATATCTAGCTCCCAAATCTTCAATTGATGATAGCCTGAACGTAAGTTGATCTTAGAGAACACGCTAGCACCCTGAAGCTGATCAAACAGGTCATCAATATGGGGTAATGGATACTTATTCTTCATTGTAACCTTGTTCAACTATCGATAGTTAATACACATCCGTATAGAGGCATACTTCTTCTTTACGAACAAGACAAGAAAACCCCAACGATGAGACACTGACGAGCTACAGCTAGGGAACGAGTACCTCTATATGTGCCAGACTCTCGAGACCTATTGGCCTCTCTCTCCTCCCTCTCCTGAGTCAATATACTCTCCAATATCCTAGAAATCCCCACTACCTGCTGGTATGCGATGTCCATCTCCAAATCTCGGGCCATGCTAAATCTGATACTGGTGTTGATCCCGACGAACCCGCTCTCGAATAGTAGCAACCAAGACTGGTGCATGCCTAGAAAAATCACTGAACCTAACTGCATAATATGACACGATCATATAAACGAAGCGCAACTGCTCAAACTCTGTGCGCTATGCATCATGAGACTCTAGGGAACATACTCCCTGAAGAACATATCCGTGAACCGAGTCCAAGTGAGTGAAGCTTCCTCAGGAAGACTACTCAACTCATATGCTCGCCACCAATGATAGGCCGCTCCTCTAACCTTGAACTTAGTGAAAGAAACCCACTAGACTCTGCAACACTCATAGTACGGAGGATATGGTGCACTCCTCGAGAAAACCCTGGGCACCCTCTAATGCCAAGCCACTGAAAGTAGGAGGGTGGTACTTCTTGTACCTCTCGAGCCTAAGCTACTCCTTCTCAAAAACTCCTGCCCTAACCTCGGGCTGAACTGAGGCTACCCGCTGCATTGGTATGACCTCAAAAACTTGGTTGACCTGGACCCGCTGCTCTGGGGTACAGGTGGCGGGAGTCTGTGCTCCTCTCCCTGCCTAAGATGTAGCGGGAACAAGTGGTATAAATCCTACCTGAGCCAAGATGCTGATCATGCTTAGAAACTGGGCGAGAGTCTCCTTGAGGGGCTGGTGCAGTAACAGGCGTCTCAGGTGCCTGCCCTCCAACTGGAGCTACTGGCCTCTGTAGCAGCTCGTGCAGGTGCTCTAGCTGTACCACATGGACGCCTCTACCCCGGCCTGGGCCTCTCATGGCTCTAGCAAGGGGAACAGGGGTCTGGTCATATAATCCAGCTATACGTGTCCTCAACATTTGTGAGAGAATACAAAGACAAAAGTTTAGAATATTGAAGTCAACAATTTCGCACGACAAGAATCAAAGAAGTTAAGCTTTTCCTAAAAGTTCCATAGCCTCCTGAAGATAAGTACAAACGTCTCCATACCGATCCGCGGAACTCTACTAAACCTGCTTGTGACTCATAACACCTATGAATCTACAGCTCTCATACCAACTTGTCTCGACACTAATTTCCCTCCGGTGGATGCCGTTATGGAACCTAGTCTCTAATACTAGGTAAGCCTAACAATTATGCGGAGTAACTAAATATAAAGCTGAAACTCAACTTCATCATCTGAAATAAATAAAACTACGATTCAAAATAGTTACAACTCCCAAAACTCGGTTCAAATAAGCCACAAACTCTAAAGGGAAATGATAAATATCTCTATACATCAGAGTATAATGAGAATAACGAAAACAACATAATAAAGATAGAGGGGGACTCTGAGGTCTCCGAACGCTGGCAGATATACCTTGAAGTCTCCACGCACATACTAGCTCACTGATTCCTGGCCCGGTAGGAAGAACCTAGATCTCCACAAAAATATGTGCAGAAGAGTAGTATGAGTACACCAAAACGGTACCAGTAAGTTCCAACCCTAACCTCGGTAGAGTAGTGGCGAGGTCAGGTCAGGGCCCTATTGGAAATAATAGGAAAAACAAGGCAGAATATAAAATGATGTAATGAAATGATACCGATGTGTAACACTAGAAATTCACAGAAGATAACAACACGAAATCAAAGAAGACAACTACAACACGTAAGGAAAAGGAATCTTAAAATTCAAGGGACAACAACAACAACAACAACAACAATGCAGCAAATAGAGGAAAACAACAGTGGCACTCCCGAGGTACCGCCGCGTAGTCCCAAAAGTAAATATCTCACAATTTCACAACAGAAACTCATGCAAACAATGATAACCGCACGACATAAACTGCGTGCCACAATAACACTTCGCATGGCATGAACCTCGTGCCACAACAATAAGTTTTCTCAAGAAAAAAAATCACAAAAAACAACACATAAAAAATGGAACAATGAAAATACAACAAGGAGTCCTACAGTTAAAGAATAAATACGAAATCAAAGGAAGCATGTAATCCAACTAAGCATGTTGCACAAATTGCAAGTAAGAGATAAGACACGTAGACATGTGACGTTAGGCTAAACATGATGACTACACGTGCTAGAGTAACTCAATTAAGGGAGTAAAAGGGAACTATCTAGTAAAACTAGATCTTTCAACATTTAGCCCGGATACGCATTTATCACCTCGCGTACACGGCCTTCACATATTTCAAATACCATAACACTACCAAGTCCTAAGGGGAATTTCCCCCACACAAGGTTAGACAAGCCACTTACCTCAAACCTCGCTCAATCAATCAAATAATAAGGCCTTTACCTTGATTTTCCAACTTAGATTGACTCGAATTTAGCCAAATCAATTAGATACTATAAATATAAATATAAGAAACTAATTTAAATAGTGAAACTAGGACTTTAGAAAGGAATTGAAAAATTGCTCCAAGAAATTGATCCGGGCTCACATCTCGAAAATCGGCCAAACTTATAAAATACGAACACCCATTCGATATCTAGTCCAACCATACAATACTTACTCAAGTCCGACCTCAAATTGCCTTCTGAATCCCCGGATTTTAGCCTAAGAAGTCTTTCCAAAATTTCCCCAATTTCTACCACAAAAACCCTATTTTAAGGTTGAAATCTTATGAAATATAAGGTAATTGAAAGGAAGTAGGTTAGAATCACTTACCAATGAATTGCGGAGGAAAAGATCTTTGAAAAATTGCCTGTTTTTAGGGTTGAAAATTGGGAAGAATGAGAAAAATCCTATCTAACTCATTTTAAGTCCAGGCGCAGATGTCACAGTTGTGACCTGGGGTTCACAATTGCGAACCCCACTAATGCGAAAAACACTTCGTAAATGCAAAGGTCTCATACTTCTGTTGCCATCGCAACTGGGGTGGTTTCTTCGCAAATGCGAACTTGGAATTCTCGCAATTGCAATCATTTTGATCGCTATTGCGAACTCTGCTCCACTATCCCCACTTCGCAATTGAGAAGTAATTGTTCGCAATTGCAAACCATTGGTGCCCAGCTACAAGTGCAAGAGAGCAGCTCGCAAATGTGAACCAGTGCAATTGCAAGGACTAAGGTCTGCACCAGAAATAAGTTATGCAGCAGCTATTTTCTAAGTCCAAATCCACTCTATAGCCTATCCGGCACTCACTCGAGCCCTCGGGGCTCCAAACTAAATATGCACACAATTCCAAATAACCCCATACAAACTCGCTCGTGTGATCACAACTCCAAAATAACACCTAGAACACGAATAGGACACCAAATCAAATGAAATTTTCAATGAAACTTAAGAATATCCATTTTAACAACCGGATGACCGAATCACATCAAACCAGCCTCCGTTTTGCACCAAAACTTGTAGATAAGTCATAAATATAGTAATGAACCTATGCCAAGCTCCAGAACCAAAATCCGGACCCGGCAGCAATAAAGACAAACTTTGGTCAAGTCTTTAAATTATTTAAACCTTTAAACTTCAAGTTTCCAACAAAATGCGATAACTCCAGCTAAGGGCCTCCAAATTTGATTTTGAGCATATGCCCTAGTACCAAATCACGATATGTACCCACCGGGACCGTCAAAACATGAATCCAGTTCCGTTTTCTCAAAACATTGATCGAGGTCAACTCAAATAAATTTTTAAGGCACGAATTCACATTTTAACTAACTTTTTGCATAAAAGCCTTCCAATAAAGACACAGACCACATATGCAAATCGAGGAAGACAAAACGAGTTATTTGAGGTTTCAAAACATAGAACTAAGGTTTAAAACTCTAGATGACCTATCAGGTCATCACAGGGTCGGATTGGTCGGATTGGTCGATTTCGTAATGCTATTATTGGGGTATTTTCCATTTGGATAGAGTTGAGCTTATTCATGTTCTAATATGATCTATTTGTTATTCCTCTATGCTACGAGGGGTTGTGATTTGTTAGTTATAAGTATAGATGGTGCGGTTTTATTTGGGTCTTGTAGAGGGATTTGAGCGAGATTGTTATTGGGGTGTCAAATGGTTGATTATGCTGTGGTTATGTTCTCTCCGGACTGTGCTTTATTATACTATTTGCTTCTCCATGGTTATGGTCATACACTTTGTGTATTTAATGTTAAATTTCATGTTGTTGTTGATTTTGAGCATGGTGGCTTGAGGTATTTCATATGGACCCGTGTTTGGATGGGGTCACGCATTGTAGTTGGGTTATGGTGGGACGTGATTCTTTCTGATAGATTCATATGTTTTGGTTCTACTATGTGTGATGAGTTCTTAGCATTGCGTTGTGGTTGTAATTTTTGAGCTTGCGGGACGGTTCTCTCATTTGAGTCATTTTCCATTTTGGGTGTATTTGAATTGTTGCTTATTAGTGCACAGATCACACGATTTGTGGCTTTGGGTTGTAATGGTGTGTTTTACAGATGGGGTCATTAGACCTAGAATGGATACTATCGTATTTGATTACAATATGTATGGATGAATAATATTGAAAGTTGGCTTAGGATTTGGCTTTGTTCTTGTCGGACGAGAAGGGGGATTCGTGACTCATTGATCTATAGGTTTGTTACGGTGCCAAGTGTGTTTTGAGCGATTACTGTGATCAAAAGTTATGGCTGTGAGCGTCTGAGTTATTTGGTATATGATGTGATTATATCTTGGGCTATGGATATGACTTGATACAACTTGTTCAGACTTATACAGTGTGTAGATGCGAGATTCAGGTCTTGTGTGGAATTTCAGATGTTGGAAATTGGGTTCCCAGGTTTATGGGCTAAGGTTGAATTAAAGATCTTCAACTATGTTGTGTCTTCAGGCTTATATGGATTAGGGTGACGTGAGATCACCCATGGGTATGTGCGTGGTAAGGTGGAATAGTGATTTGAAGCTTTATGAAACAACTCTTGGCACGTTTGAGGACGAACATATGTTTAAGTGGGGGAGAATGTAACAACCCAACTTATCGTTTTGAACAGACACGCTCCTTTCACCTATTTGATGTCTTGAATAGCTTTATATGATGTATTATAACCAGTGTGTATTGTTGGCTTTGGTTTTTAGGTGTTTCGGGATTAGTTCAGATGAATGGAATCAATGTTCGAAGTTTAAATAACAAAAAAGTGTTGACCGGAGTTTGACTTTTGTGCAAACGACTCCGGAATGGAGTTTTTATGATTCCGCTGAAAGTAAGAGGGTGGTACTTTATATACCTCTCGAGCCTGAGATGCTCTCCTCAAAAATTGCAGCCCTAACCTCGGGCTGAACTAGGGATACCGGTTGCACTAGTATGACCTCTAAAACGTGGCCAACTTGGACCCGCTGCTCTGGGGTACGGGCGGCTGGAGTCTGTACTCCCCCCTCGGCATGATATGTGGCAGGAGAAAGTGGGATAAACCTCGTTCTGAGCCAGAGTGCCAAACATACTAAGAAACTGGGAGAGGGTCTCCTGAAGTGATGGGGCAGTAGAAGGCATATCAGGTGCCTGCTCTTCAGCTAGAGCTACCAATGGCTCCTCTGTAGCAGCTCGTTTAGGTGCTCTAGTTGAACTATGTGGATATCCTCATCCTGTACCCTAGCCCTGGCCTCTCGCGGCTCTAGCAGTGGGTGCGGGTGTCTGGTCATCCGATCTAGGTGTATGGGTCCTCACCATCTGTGAGAATAAAAAGGATAAAATTTAGAATCCCGAACAATTACGCACGATAAGGAATCAAATAAGTGAAGGTTTTCCTACCAGTTCCATAACCTCCTGAAGATAAGTACAGACGTCTCCGTACCAATTCGCGAGACTCTACTAAACCTGCTTGTGACTCATAACACCTATGAACCTAGAGCTCTGATACCAACTTGTCACGACCCCATCTTCCCTCCATAGGATGTCGTTACAACACCTAGTCTCTAAGACTTGGTAAGCATAACTACATGCAGAATAATTGAAATAACAATAGATATAGGTCTCAAACTTAACAGCTTTATAAAAACAACATTACAACCCAGCATATAGGAATCCCGAGACCCGACGTAATACAAGGCACAAACTCCAAGTATGAATATTGGATAATCCTATACATCATGCCTGTATATAAAGGATAATGAATTAAGAGGTCTAGAGAAAGGGGGACTCCGAGGCCTGCGGACGCCGATCGATATACCTTGAAGTCTCCACGGTAAAATCTCAACTGATGCATGGGCTGGTAAGAGGTACCTGGATCTGCATAAAATGATGTGCAGAAGAGTAGCATGAGTACACCACAACGTTACCCGGTAAGTTCCAAACCTAACCTCGATAGAGTAGTGACGAGGTCAGGTCAGGGCCCTATTGGAAATAATAAAAAGACGAAACAGATGTATGCAGTGTAATAAAGACAATGTAAAATTGAAACAACGAATAGTATAACAATATTAGCTACATAGAACTAAGCAAATAGCAACACAGAGAAACATAATTAAGAGAATGCTAAGGAAACAACGATCAAAGACAAGGGGAAAAAATGGGGAAATGTCAGCAAGAGTCACTACCTAGGTACCACCTCGTAATTTCAAATCACAAAATAAATTACAATCTTTCCTTATATCACCGCGGGAGCCTTTACTTTTAGTTTTGAAAATCATTTTTCCCGAAATAGCATCCCTCGTTTTAGCTCACATTATCACACATCATGGATTCTAGTACTTCCGCTACTAGCCACGCGTATCAAGCACCTTATCTCAACGCATGCTTTTCAACACCCAGACATTATACTGCATGTGTATCAATAGAAAAATGTATCAAAAATCATACCCCAAGTGCCCAATATCACTATTTACTAGAGAAAAAACAATAACAGAAATCTCAACATAAATTACCGGAAGAATAACTCAATGGAATGATATTTCACACATTAACACTTTGCTCAATAGGAATCACGACCTTTGCAACTCAATACGAATTTCAACAACAAGATATTCAAAGAAATATCAATTGCAAGTAAGAGTTCAACAGTTAAATAATGAATATGGAATAAGCAAACAAGAATTTCAACTAAACATGTAGACCAATTAGCAAGTAAGTGATAAAACAAGTAGACATGTGAAATTAGACTAAATATGATGACTATAATATGTTAAAGTAACTCAATCAAAGCATGAAAGGAATCTACATAGCTAAAAACCGTCAATTTAAATATTTAGCCAGTGTATACACTCATCACCTTGCGTACACGACTCTTACATATCACAATTATCGCAAGCAACACCAATCTTAAGAGGAAATTCCTCCACACAAATTTAGGCAAGCCACTTACCTCAAATCATGCTAAATCATTCCACTAATTTAAACAATGAAATTACGATATTTGTAAAGAATTGAAAAATTTACCCAAAAAGTCAAACACCTATTCGATATCGAGTCCAACCTTATAAGAATTACTCAATTCTGACCTCATTTCGCCTTTCAAAATTCAAAAACTTAGTCTAAGAAGTTCTACCAATTTTTCCCAAATTTTCCAACTCCAATCCTTAATTACAGATAAAAACAATGATAGATTCGAGTAATTTAACCGAAATCGAGTTAGAAATTCTTACCCCAATGTTCTATCTATAAATCCCTCGAAATTTTGCCTCCAACAGATCTCTCTAAGTCCAAAATGTGAAATATGGAATAAACCCTCCATTTTGAAACTTAAATCTATTGCCCATCGATTTACACATCGCGATCGGAGAATCTCCTTTGCGATTGTAAAGAAAAATTTTTCCATCAGCTCAAAACCTTATACCCGAACGCGATATTTTCCATGCGAACGCGAAGCACTGCCTTATTAAGTTACGTGATCGCGACTCCCTACACGCGATCGCAATGAACAAAGTGCATGGACCTGCTGCCCCAAATTCCTCTACGAGAATGCAACCTCCTCCACACATTCGCGATTCACTGGATACCAGCCTTCCACGATCGCAGGTCCCTTCATGCGATCACATAGAAAAAATTCCCCAACTGCAAAACTAGCCTTCGTGAACGTGTTAATCTACTCGTGATCGCACATAAGGAAACCAAAAGGACCAGATTCGACAATTACTCAATGATCCGAAATGTACCGAACATGGTCCGAATTCTGGAATCTGGATCCGACCCCAATATCAATAAAGTCAACTCCTGATCAAACTTCCCAAATCTTCCAAACGACCGACCGGGTCGTTATAGTGAACTATCACGTTAATTATTTATTTTATTTATTTCGAAATCATAAATTTTATTAAATAAAGAAATTTACACATTTAAAATCACAAGTACAGACATAATTAGTAATACATAAAAATAAAAGGTCATAATAACATGTAAATTCGTAAACATCAACTAGAATATCCCAAAATACATTGTCACAAGCGCATGAGCTTCTACTAAAGAGCATAATAATAATACAACATCTGTCTGGAATATAAAATAGTACGATAACATATACAAATAAGATGGACACTCTGTGGCCTGCGGTGCGTAGCATAGAAAGTACCTCACCGTAAAGTCCCCTTAGTAGTTGCGCTTACTCGCCAAGATGGCCACCAAATGAACCTATCAGATCCTGCACATTTAGTGCAGAAGTGTAGCATGAGTACGTAAATCATGCGTACGCAGTAAGTATCTAGACTAACCCCGGAGAAGTAGTGATAAGGGGTCGACATCGACACTTGCTAGTGGTCCAATAAAACAATATAGTAAATTACAACAGAGAAGAAACACAACCGTAACAATGGGGTAATAACTGTAACTTATATAATTCTCCAACATTCATTTTGATAATATAAATCTCTCAAATCTCACGTGCTGTCTCAGCAAATCGTAAATATCAAGTGCAATCTCAAACGGACGAGGAATACCATGTAAGTGCCAGGTCTCAATCAAAGGGGAATCTCGCGAATATTCGGACTCCTAGCGGTATTACGCACGATTATGCTGAAGTCATACGATCTGATCCAGAGTGGTGTGTACATTGTTGAGGGTCGACTGGCACGAACCATATTTGCATCTCAATATACTACCGAGGCATTCGGCCCGACGCACAGAAAAGAAAGAAACTTATTGAATTATGAGTCACGTGCTTACAACATAGGTACATGAGCATAAAGTAAACATGACTCTTACCCTTTATCAAATATCTCGCCAAACAACCCAAGGTGATAAACTCGGCCTAATATATTTCCGAATCAATTTCAATTATAAATTCAAGTAATTAAACTAGCAAATTTAGTTCAAATAATTAAAATATTACATGATAAAATCCTAGGTCTACCCGTACATAAACATGCTTTTAGCTACGTGCGGACTCTCGTCACCTCGTGCGTACGTAGCACCCACAACTAGTAGCACATATCAATTTAATACCTACAGAGTAGGATTCCCCTAACCAGGTTAGAGGGGAGACTTACCTCGCTCCGAGTTTCATAACCGACTTAAACGTCTCTATGACACCTCAAATCGATGCCCATCAATCCAAAACTAATCAAATAATGTGCAAACCCGAAAGAATATACTCCAACACTCATAATTAATCAATTTATAATAATTCCCAACTCCGCTCGAAAAGTCAATTCCTGGGCCCACGTGCCGGATTTCGAGAATTTTCGAAGATAAACATTACCCATAACACCACGGACTCAGATATATAATTTACTAGCAATTCCATGTCAAATTTCGTTGTCAAAATCCAAATATACAAATACTAAGTCTTCTGCCAAAAATCCCACATTTTTCACTTAAATTCTTGAATTTACGAGTCTAAATTTGTGTATTTAACTCATAACATGTAGAAATGACTTACCTCGTGATTGATGATAAAAATGGCGCTCCAATCTCCTCAAAGTCGGCTCCAAAAAAAGGTAGCACCGAAGAAAGGAAAGAGCGAGATGGTGGTTTTTGGGTTCGAACAAGCCCCCCATCTCAAGTCAATTTTCATTCTCTCATCCTTCTCCGACGTCCCTACTTCGCTTGCAGCACTCCTTCTGGAAAGCATATATATACTGTACAATGAAGAAATAAAGTAAAAATAAGTCAAACCCCCGATTTAAAACAACTGCCCAACTTGACCTTCTTTGCGAACATCTTACCCTCATGTCCACAAAAAGCAACCTGCTCCGGCTCCAAAACTCCTCTTCACGAACGCGAGACAGGGATCACGAATGCTCTGCTTTACCAGCCAGCCCATTGCGAGCGCGTCCGTACTTTTGCGAATGCGAAGACCAAGTCCCTGTTGATACCCCATTTTGCCCTCATATTTTTTCCAATTAGTAATATATTTTTCAAAATGTCATTACTTAATTTACAAGAATTATATAAATATTTTATAATTTTTCTCATGGTTTTTATAGCTTTGAAATTAATTTTCTTACATTTAAATTACTTGAATACTTATTAATTACTCCTTCAAAATATTTTGTGATGACTTAGTCACTTGAAATTATTATTTGCACCTATAATACATGTTTCAAATATTTTTTGTTACTTCATTTTATTAGTATTTTTAAAGAAATTTGCATAATTTTGTAGTAATAGCCCATACTCATACATAAATGCTGTTTATTTATATTATTTGTGTCAAAATAACATCTTTATATTTTTATAATACAAAGTTATTGTTTTTAATTATTTTAGTGCATAGATAATATTTTTATTCATTTATTAAGAATCTTTTATAATTATTTTTGACAAATTTTGTGTAATTTTTGGACCAAAATTGGCCCAGTATCCTTAGCCCAATAGTCTCCAGCCCAAAGCCAAACGACCCTTTAATAGACCCAGTCAGTACCTATTTTTATGATCCGCCCCGTTCATTTTAAATCTTAATAGTTGATCTCTCAAGATCAACGACCCTCATTCACTCTCTCTCTTAATTAACCAAAGCCGCCCCAAAACCTATCATTTTCTCTAAGACGCTGCCCCTAAATCCTCTCTTCTACGTCTCAATCATGGATTATTTCCATGGTTTTCTTTCCTTTTATGTGTTATATCAGTATTACTTGCAGGACTATGGTATCACTTAGTACTTTCCTAAACATGGCAAGTACCATCTCTCAGATTCGGGCCGTTCAACTTCAATCGCTAGGATCTGGACCATATCTCATCCATATACATGGAAGAATCATTAATTTCTCATTCCAGTAGATGGATTCTCAAATGTTGAACCCAAATTAGGGTTTGGTTTTCGATTTCTTTCCTTTACTGGTTATTTTATGATTGCATGTATGTTTTTCCTTTCTTTGTTCATATTTGATTGATTGATTTCTTTGTTTACTCACCTGATTTAACGACTATATAAACCCCTCCCCATTCCCCTTTGAGACACACCTTCAACCGCTAAATTCACTAAAAATTGAAGATATTACTTTATTGTTCTCTCATTCTCTTGTTCTATACCTTGTTATATACCTTGGTGCGAGAACTGCCTGGGGTTCCTTTGAAGTCCTTGGGAACTTTGACGCACTAAGATTCTAGATTCTTACTCTTTGTTGATATTCATAATATTGTGGAATTTGTTCTTTCTTGTTGTCCGTTTAACTGGTAAGTCACTTGGTTTTTGCAATTTCGTTCTTATGTGTTTATGATTTGCATATTCTTACCTCTAAAATTCATGGCTTAATGTGTTTCCAGGCTACTTCTGTGTGCAACATTGTAAGTTTTGCACTTGTTTTGAGCCTCTTTAGCATTTAATTTTACCTAAAGCTACTGTTTCTGAGATATGTTATTGAATATTATAACGACCTGACCGGTTGTTTTGCATTATGGGAACGGGTATCGGACCCCGTTCCCCTAAATGAAACTTCACGTAGCGGAATTTTATGATTTATGACTTGCGGGGACTAGTGGTCAGGGATTCAGAGGTGTTTTGAGTGCAATAGGAACAATTGGTTCCTTAAGGTTGGCCTTTAAGGCCATGTTTGACTTCGGTCAACATTTTGGGTAAACGATCCCGGAATTGAGTTTCGTTGGTTCCAGTAGCTTTTTGTGATGATTTCAAACTTAGGCGTATGTTCGGATTGGGTTTCTAATAACCCGGGGGCATTTCGACGCCCAATATTGAACCCGGGGGCATTTCGAACCCCGCACGGGGCCTAAAGCCAGCAAAATCCAATGCTGGTGCAGCTGCTTCCGGTGTGACCTCACCTGCGGTTGCCCAGTCACAGGTGCGAGACCGCCCCTGCGGTCCCCTTCACACAGATGCGGAAAACCCATGGACTCCTTCTCTTTCGTAGGTGCGAACTTGTGCCCGCTGGTGCGAGTCCGCTGATGCAAGATTCCTTCGCAGGTGCGAATCTGCTGGTACGGATTTTCCCTCGCAGGTGCGACCCAAGCTTCCAGGCCTAACCTCCGCAGGTGCGGCCAATTTCTTCGTAGGTGCGGGACCGCACCTGCGGTCCCAAAGTCGCAGGTGCGAAAATTCCGGTAAGACGGACCTATTTAATGACCAAAAACACGGGTTTTCTTCCCATAATTCCACCCCCAACTTCCATTGTTGAGCCCAAGAGCTTGAGAAAACTGATCCTCGACTAATTCTTCCAAGAGGTAAGTAATTCCACTCCCTTTTTGCTAATTAAATTCATGAATTGTCAAGAAAATCCTCTACTAATTCCTATAAAAATCTAAGTTTTGGGTAGTAATTTGGATTTTAGAAAAATTGGAGGATTATCCATTTAAGGCTATGAATTCTTGTATAAATCATATAATTTTGATCCTTAGGCTTCGGGTGAGTGATGCCTTCGAGAATTTTAAGAATCCGAGCTTGTGGGCCCGGGGTTGGTTTTTAGAATTTCCTCAAGAATGTCAAAAATTGGGTAGACTAGAATGAATTCCCTACTTTGAGCATGCATTGATGTTATTGAACTATATTTGGCTAGTTGCGAGCTGTCGAGGGTAGATTTCGGAGATTCGGGCCCATCCTTGATCCGAGGGGTGGTTTCGTCGCGAGGTGAGGCTCCTTTCCAACCTTGTAAGAGGTAAATGTCCCCATAGGTTCATTGTTTGCTATGTGTACATGTTGTGGGGGCCGCGTACGTACCAAGTGACAAGAGTCCGTACGTGGAGACTATATTACTATGTCGGGTAGCTTTAGGGCTCACGAGCATGCCACTATGTGCCTTATTTGTACTCTTTTATGTGATAAGAGTTGAAATTGTTGTTATAGTGTTATGGAAACATGAAACATTTTGATTTGGATCCCAATTGGCTATTTGTGGTATTGTCACAGTCCTGTTGAGTTCACTGTTGAGTTGGTACACACACACTTGATATCGAGTCAGCACACGAGTCGCAGGGATGATGCGCGACCGTGGGATAGCTTATTATTATTATTATAGAGTCAGCACACGAGTCGCAGGGATGATGCGCGACCGTGGGATAGCTTATTATTATTATTATAGAGTCAGCACACGAGTCGCAGGGATGATGCGCGAGCGTGGGATAGCTTATTATTATCGAGTCAGCACATGAGTCGCAGGGGATGATGCGCGATCGTGGGATAGCTTATTATTGTATCGAGTCAGCACGCGAGTCGCAGGTATGATTCACGATCGTGGGATAGCTTTATGACCCCAGTCCTTATGACCACCTTTATGACTCCGGCCGGTTGTCTTGTACTGGTATATGTATGTCCACTTGAGTTTGAGTCACTTAATATAACAATGGAAGTGTCAGGCATTGGTTAAGAGAAAGTTTTTGGTACCTTGTTGTCCCTTTTCAGTTATTATTTGGTTTTTGTTATTTGCTACATATTTGTTGCTCACTGTTTTCCATATCTATTGTTTTAGCCATATTTCGTCATATATATTATATTGCTGGACCTTAGTGAGTATCTAGTCGACCTCTCGTCACTACTCCTTCGAGTTTGGGCGGGATACTCACTAGGTACATATCTATTATGTACTCATGCTACACTTCTTCTTTTCTTTCTGTACTTGACCGTACAGGTCTAGAGGATGGCGCATCCCACTATCAGGCCGGCGCTAGATACTAACTGGGCTGAGTCGACTTCGCGGTGAGCTGCTCTTCCTGGCGACCTCTAGCAGCACCCTGGAGTTTCCTTTTGTTATTTCCCCTATCTACTTCATTCCGACTATGTGATTGTATATATTTATGTATTCTGGTGTATTCTGATAGTTGCCCGTGATACTCGTGACACTAGTTCCTGGCACACACGTGCGTACATTTTGGGTTTTTGGGCTGCATTTTCATACATATGCTTATCTTTTGGCTCACGTATCAGATGTCCTATTTTCATGTCACAGGCTAATATCATGTAAATAAATGCTTAAACTGGTAAAAGTTGGATTGATTAATCACATGGGAAGGGTAACACTTAGTAGAATTCATGTTAGCTTGCCTAGCCCTGTTGTTGGGTGCCATCACGACCGTGTGGGAAATTGGATCGTGACAAATATTCTTCACCTGAATGATTTAGACCCCCCTTAAGTTCATATTAGCCTAATGTGTTGATACCTGAATGTTTACATTTTCTATTTGACATGAGCTTGCTTTCCCACTCTATTCTGAATCTCTGTAAGGGCTGACTTGCATATGTAATGTGTTCTAATATGTGTTAAGACCTTCACTATCGGCTATGACTAGCTAGCCTGTTAATGTGTTCCTCAGCATGTCATTTGTTTGCATGATTCTGTAGCCTTAGTGATTATTTGGGACCTTTGGAATAGATATCTCAATTTATGTTTCCCTACCATGTTTAATATTGTTTTGCTTTATAATGTAGATTAACATGTCGGTATTTTGATATTGTGATGGACACTTAGCATAATTTGGACCCTTGAGCTTTAAACCTTCTAAGTTAGTGCTCTACCAAGACTTGTTTGATATTATGCATATTTATTTACTAATCTTGTAATCTCAGGAAACTTGTTTCTCCCCTAACTCTTTGTAAGGACCCGGTAGGTCGTTTTGAGATTTAGCTCCCCGATCCCCTAATAACTATTTTTCACATGTCTATTTCTGCTTTTGGGACTTGTTGGAACATTGAGTGGTGAAATTCGGAGAGTTTTTGGACACCTAGTCCTTCTATGTGAGGTTAAGCCTTAGAAATCAGACCATAGTTGGAACTATAGGAAGACGGGTCCGGAACGGGATTCTGTCCACTCCATTAGCTCCGCTGGGTGATTTCGGAGTTCGGAGCGTGTCCGGAATGTGCTTTCGAGGTCTGTAGTAGATTTAGGCTTGAATTGGAAAAAGTTATAATTTCGGCAATTTCGGCCGATAGGTGGAATTCCGAGAGTAGCTGTAGGTCCATAGTATCATTTGTGACCTGTGTGTAAAATTTGAGGTCATTCGAACTAGTTTTGATGTGTTTCGGCACTGATTGTAAATTTTGGAAATTTCATAAGTTCTTAGGCTTGAATCCATGTAAAATTTGTGATTTTGGTGTTATGTGATGTGTTTTGGGGGCTTGACTATGTTTGGATAAGGTATGAGGACTGGTTGGTAAGTTTGGTTGAGGCCCCGAGGGCCCCAGGGATGCTTCAGATGCTCAACGGGTGATTTTTGAACTTGGTGAACAACTGAACCATTGTTGGTTCTGGTGTCTCACACCTGCGATGGAATTCCGCAGGTGCGGAACAGGGGCTCATAGGTGCGGACTTAGGCAAGTCAACCAATCCTCGCAGGTGCAGTTGGGTTCCCGGAGGTGCAGAGCCGCATATGCGGCAAATTGACCACAGGTGCTGCCAGGCCTTTTAGTGGGTTTTCGCACCTACGATGGAATTTTCGCAGGTGCGGTCCAAAGGGGCGCAGGTGCGAAAATCGCTATGCAGATATATCAGATTCGAGGGCTTGAATTTCATAACTTCTAAAATCTTTTGGAGCTCGGGTGTAGGCGATTTGGAGTGAGTTTTGAGGATAAGCTTCATAGGTAACAATTCTGAACCCTATTCCCTTTGTATATCATCAATCTATGGCCTTTTCTTCCATGCAGTTAAGGGATTTAGGTGAAAAATCATGCAAATGGGAAGAAGTTTTCCTAATTAGAAAATTCGAGAACTTAATAGGATTTTTTCATCGGTTTTCGATGATTCTTGTTCGTGTGAGTTCGTGAGTGTATGGGTGTTCTAAATTTGTAACTTTCACTCGATTCCGAGACGTGGGCCCGGGGAGACTTTTTTGGGCGATTTTCATAAATTCGCGTATTAGCCTCGAACTTATTAGCTATTTTGATTCCTTAAAGTGATATTTACATTATGCAATCGAATTGAATAGATTTGGGCCATTCGGAGTCGCATACGCTTGGCAAGAGCGTGGTTTCGAGTTGAGTAGCGCAATCGAGGTAAGTGGCTTGCCTAACTCTGTGTTGGAGATTTCTCCTAGGCTGTTTTAACATTGTTTATGTTGATTGGGCTCCGTGTGCGTGAGGTGACGAGTACATACACGGGCCATTGTTGCAAAAACTCCATTTTTCCTCCATACTTAAATGTTCTCACTCCTATTTCACTGATTCCTTATTCGACTATGTAATTTAGATTAGGAAATAACATGCCTACCTGTTTTACTTTAATTTCCCTAGTTATTACTATATGTACCATGCTTAGGTAGTTTTATCCATATTTTGCCTGTGATTTTTCCTGAACTGTTTTAAATAAAAATTGTATCATGTATTTGTACTGCATTGCATATTTAAATTGGGACTACGGACGAGATTCCGAGAGATTTCCCCCTGTACTGCAATACATATTTAAATTGGGACTACGGACAAGATTCTGGGAGCTTTCCCCCATGTACTGCATTGCATATTTAAATTGGGACTACAGACAAGATTCCAAGAGCTTTCCCCCTATAGTGCATTGCATACTTATTACTGTGATATATGTTGTGTTGAGTCGAGGGCTCCCTGTTATTATTTCCTTTTTTCTCATTGTTTCTACTGATTTGCCTTAGCTTATTATATGTCTGTTCACATTTTTTATACTATTTTACTATAAAAATTCAGTAGAGCCTTAACCTGACCTCGTCACTACTCGACTGGGGTTAGGCTTGGCACTTACTGGGTACCAATTTGTGGTGTACTCATGCCCTTTCCTGCACATGCATTTAGATAGATTTCTTTTTCATGTAAATTCCTTCTCGTTGTATGGAGATATTTTTGAGACAGAGCTTGTGACTAAAGTGATATTCCGGATTTTGGGAAAAGTTATATTTTTTATGCGCCAAGTGGCGATGTTTTCATTGTAGACTCACTTATTTCGTCTTTATTTCTATTGGTCTTATTTAATATGTGTTTCCGCGATTAGGCTTACCTAGTCATAGATACTAGGTGCCGTCACGATGCCTTCGGAGGGGAAATCGGGTCGTGACAAGTTGGTATTAGAGCGTCTAGGTTCATAGGAGTCACAAGTCATAAGCCGGTTTATTAGAGTCTCGCAGATTGGTGCGGAGACGTCTGTATCTATCTTCAGGAGACTATGTAACTTTTAGGAACAATCATATTCTTTGATTTCCTTTTTCGTGTGAGTTATTGATATAAAAAATTCTAAGATTCTATTCTTCTATTTCCCACAGATGGTGAGGACCCGTACTGGAGGACCGAAGACCAGGCACCCGAGCCCCCTGCCAGAGCCGCCAGAGGCCGGGGCTGGGGTAGAGGATGACCGTGCGGTGCAGCCGGAGCACCGGTAGAGGAGCCTATGGCAGCCCCAGCTGGAGAGCCAGCACAGGAGGTCCCTATTACTGCTCCAGCCTTGAAGGAGACTTTCGCTCAGTTCATGAGCATGTTCAGTACTCTAGCACAGACTGGACTATTTCTGATAGCTCCCACTACATCTCAAGTCGGGAGAGGGGCACAGACTCCCGCTACCCGCACTCCTGATCAAAGGGGCCAGGTTGATCAGGCTCTAGAGTATATTCCTATGCCCCCAGCGGCTCCAGTTCTGCATGATGTTAGGGCAGCGTCTTCTGAGGCTGAGCAGCTTAGACTCGAGAGGTACAAGAAGTACCACCCACCAAATTTCAGCGGACTAGCTTCAGATGAAGCTCTGGGATTTCTTGAGGAGTGTTATCGTATTCTCTGCACTATGGGCATTGTGGAGACCAGTGGGGTTTCTTTCACCGCTTTCCAGCTGAGGGGAGCATCATATCAGTGGTGGCGGGCCTATGAGCTGAGTAGTCCGGACGAGGCAGCCTCACTCACTTGGACTCAGTTTTTGCGAGAGTATGTTACTCAGAGCCTCAGGGATTCTTGGCACATGGAGTTTGAGAAGTTGCGCCAGGGTACTATTAATGTATTGGAGTATGCAATCCGTTTCAGTGAGTTAGCTCGGCATGCACCAGCCTTGGTTGTCACAGTCAGAGAGCGGGTTCACCGCTTCATTGAGGGACTCCATCCTAGTATTCGGACCATTATGGCCTGAGATTTGGAGATGGATATCACTTACCAGTAGGCAGTGAGTATTGCCAGGAGGGAAGAGGGCATGTTCGCCCGAGACTGAGAGGAGAGGGAGGCTAAGAGGTTTCGACAGACTGGCCATTTTTCAGGAGCTCGTGCACCAGTAGCACATCATGGTAGGGGCTTTGTGGGTCGCACTGTTCATTCAACCTTCCAGCAGCCAGTGGTATTCCAGCTCCTCCTAGACCTCAGGAGTTCTATTATGCACCACTAGTATCCAGTATGCCTCTAGTTAGAGGTGCTATTTCCAGCCAGCCCAGCAGGCCAGCTCCTATTCAGTCTCAACTGTAGCGTCCTTCGAGGGGTTTTTTTGAGTGTGGTGACACTCGTCACTTGATTAGAGATTGCCCCAGGGCCAGGAGGGGTGCACCTCCACAGCCTTATCAGCCTCCACGTGCTCCCACGGGTCCTCTGGATATTCTTCCAGCCCCAGCTGCCACTCGACCTCCTCAGCCAACTCGAGGTAGGGGTCGGGGAGGTAGAGGTTGTCCTAGAGGGGGAGGCCAGGCCAGATACTATGCTCTTCCAGCCCGTTCCGAGACTCTTGCTTCCGACTCAGTCATCACAGGTATTGTCCTTGTCTGCCATAGGGATGCATCAATATTATTTGATCTAGGCTCTACGTATTCATATGTGTCCTCTTATTTTGCTCCATCTTTGGGGATATCTCGGGATTCTTTGAGTTCCCCTGTCTATGTATCTACTCCTGTGGGAGACACTCTAGTTGTGGACCGCGTATATCGGCCGTGTTTGATTTCTCTTAGTGGTTTTGAGACCAGGGATGGTTTATTATTTCTGAGCATGGTAGATTTCGATGTTATCTTGGGCATGGACTAGTTTTTTCCCCATTATGCTATTCTTGATTGTCACGCTAAGACTGTGACGCTGGCTATGACAGGCTTGCTGAGATTTGAGTGGAGGGGTTCCTTAGAGTATACTCCCCGCAGGGTCATTTCATTCCTTAATGCTCAGCGGATGGTTCAGAAGGGGTGTGATGCGTACTTGGCCTATGTGAGAGATGTCAGTGTTGATACCCCTCCAGTTGAGTCAGTTCCAGTACTGAGAGACTTTCCTGATGTATTCCCAGCTAATCTTCCGGGTATGCCGCCCGACAGAGATATTGACTTCGGCATTGATTTTTTGCCGGGCACTCAACCCATTTCTATACCTCCTTACCGTATGGATCCTCCTGAGTTGAAGGAGTTGAAGGAGCAGTTACAGGATTTTCTTGATAAGGGTTTCATCAGACCCAGTGTATCACCTTGGGGTGCTCCAGTATTGTTTGTGAAGAAAAAAGATAGTTCTATGCGTATGTGTATTGATTATCGGCAGTTGAACAAGGTCACCATGAAGAACAGGTATCCTTTGCCTCGCATGATGATTTGTTCGACCAGCAACAGGGTTCCAGGGTATTCTCCAAGATTGACTTGCTTTCTAGCTATCATTAGTTGAAGATTGGGGAGCCGGATACCCCGAAGACTGCCTTCAGGACCAAATATGGCAACTATGAGTTTCTTGTTATGTCATTTGGGCTGACCAATGCCCCAACAGCTTTTATGCATTTGAAGCACAGTGTGTTCCGGACTTATCTTAATTCCTTCGTCATTGTGTTTATTGACGACATCTTGGTGTATTCCCGATCACGGGAAGATCATGAGCAGCATTTGAGGACTGTGCTTCAGAATTTGAGGGAGAAGAGATTGTATGCTAAATTCTCTAAATGTGAGTTCTGGCTTGACTCAGTGGGATATTTGGGCCACATAGTGTATTGGGATGGGATCAAGGTAAATCTAAAGAAGGTGGAGGCGGTGCCGAGTTGGCCTAGACCGTCATCAGCTACGGAGATTCGCAGTTCCTTGGTTTGGCTGGGTACTATCGCCGTTTTCTGGAGGGTTTTTTGTCCATTGCAGCACTGATGACTAGGTTGACTCAAAAGGGTGCTCTGTTCAGATGGACTGAGGAGTGTGAGGAGAGATTTCAGAAGCTCAAGACAGCTCTGACTTCAGCTCCATTCTCGATATTGCCTACGGGTTCAGGGTCCTATACCGTCTATTGTGATGCTTCGAGGATTGTCCTCGGAGCGGTGTTGATGCAGGACGGTAGGGTGATTGCCTCCGCATCCACACAGTTGAAGGTGCATGAGAAGAACTATCTAGTTCATGATCTCGAGTTGGCAGCGATTGTTCCCGCCCTGAATATATGGCATCATTATTTATACGGCGTTCCCTGTGAGATTTTCACTGTTCACCAGAGCTTGCAAAACATATTCAACCAGAAGGACCTCAATTTGCGCCAGCGGAGATGGTTGGAGTTGCTAAAGGACTATGACATCACTACATTATACCACCTGGGGAAGGCCAATGTGGTTGACGACACCTTGAGTCGCTGGGCGGAGAGTTTGGGGAGTTTGGCATATCTTCCGGCAGTCGAGAGGCCCTTAGCCTTATATATTCAATCCTTAGCCAGTCAGTTCGTGAGGTTGAATCTTTCAGAGCCTTGCCGGGTTTTAGCTTGTGTGGTGGCTCTGTCTTCTCTTTATGACCGCATTCGAGAGTGCCAGTATGATGATCCCCACCTTCTGGTTCTTTAGGACAAGGTTCGGCGAAGTGACGCCAGGGATGTGACTATAGGAGATGACGGTGTGATGAGGATGCAAGGTCGGATCTGTATGCCCAATGTGGATGGGCTTCGGGAGTTGATTTTTGAGGAGGCCCATAGCTCGCGGTATTCCATTCATCCGAGAACCATGAAGATGTACCAGGATCCGAGACAACACTATTGGTGGAGAAGGATGAAAAATGATATAGTGGAGTTTGTGGCCCAGTGTCTCAACTATTAGCAAGTCAAATATGAGCATCAGAGACCGAGAGGGTTACTTCAGCAGATTGAGCTTCCAGAGTGGAAGTGGGAGCGGATCACCATGGACTTCGTGGTTGGACTTCCTCGGACTTTGAAGAAGTTTGATGCTATTTGGATGACTGTGGATCGGCTGACTAAGTCAGCCCATTTCATTCTGGTATTGACAACATACTCCTCCGAGAGGTTAGCGGAAATTGTATCATGTATTTGTACTGCATTTCATATTTAAATTGGGACTACTGACGAGATTCCGGGAGCTTTCCCCCTATACTGCATAGCATATTTAAATTGGGACTACAAATGAGATTCCTAGAGCTTTCCCCCCGTACTGCATTGCGTATATAAATTGGGACTACAGACGAGATTCCGGGAGCTTTCCTCCTGTACTGCATTGCATACTTATTACCATGATATATGATGTGCTGAGCTGAGGGCTCCTTGTTATTATTTCCTTTTTACTCATTGCTTCTACTGATTTGCCTCAGGTTATTATATCTCTCTGTTCAAATTTTTTTATAATGTTTTACTATAAAAATTCAGTAGAGCCTTAAACTGACCTCATCACTACTCGACTGGGGTTAGGCTTGGCACTTACAGGGCACCAATTTGCAGTGTAATCATGCCCTTTCCTGCACATGTTTTTCATGTGCAGATCTAGGTACCATCTCTCAGTTTCGTGGCTAGGGGTCCACTCTAGATTTATATAGATTTATTTTTCATGTAAATTCCCTCTCGTTGTATAGATCTATTTTTGAGACAAAGCTTGTGACTAGAGTGATATTCTGGGTTTTGGGAAAAGTTGTATTTTGTATGCGGCAAGTGGCAATGTTTTCATTCTAGACTCACTTATTTTGTCTTTATTTCTATTGCTTTTTTTAATATGTGTTTCCGCAATTAGGCTTACCTAGCCATAGAGACTAGGTGCCGTCACGATGCCTTCGGAGGGGAGATCGGGTCGTGGCACTCTTTTAATGTGTTTCTGCCAATGTGTTATTTCTTTCTAAGTGTTTGAACATATAATAGAAATCTACCTCTAAGTCTTTGACCTTCTTAACTAGCATATTCTGTGTTTAGACAACTTTGCTATGCATGCTTTTTTTAAAATACAAGTACATCTCTTCAAATTCTGTCCCTTAATAATTGTTCTCACTCTCTTTTGTTACCTACATTATTCTGAATCTATCACTCTTGGCCGAATGAAATACAAGGCCACTAAGACTCTCTCCATCGACCTCCCTATTGTGAGCACTGCTCGGGGTCCATTCGAGACCCTTGTGAACTCTAACACACTAGGACATGAGGTTCTTTGGCCACTCTCCTTACTACTGAGACTTGAGTTATCTCTAACACTCAGTTCTATCCTTATTCTATCTACTCAATATGCAAATTGGTTTTCTTTACTTCATATGGTCAATCTAGGGAGTTTGGTTTGGTTTGAGTTCTTCTATGGTTTCTGGTATTTGCTGATGAAATATAGTCCTCTATTGGAATCTGGGTATGCTATGTGTGAAGAATGAGTTGTAGAAGGCCCAGGCAATTTCTTTTTGGGTATGTTATGGGCCTACTATTATTGCTTGTATAATATTTTGTGATTACATTCATTATTAAGTCTGTAGTAATTAAAAAATTGGGGTGTTAGCGAAATTCGAAAAATTGGTGTTGATATCCAATTTTTCCCTCATATTTTTAAATATACATATATACTTTCAAAATAGTACATATGCATCATCATTTAATTTATAAACACATACAAGCATTTTTCATAATTTTCTATAATTTTAGAAGGTTTTAAATCAATTTTACTATATAAATAATCATTAATTACATCACACATTATTTTATGATAATTTTATAATCTAACTTCATCACTTATATCCATAGTAGATTTTTAATATTTTGGGGCATTTATTATAATTACATTTGCATTGTAAAGGCTAAAATTGAATATTTTGCAATAATAGCCCGTATATACTTATAATTACTTTATTTATGCAGAAAATAACCTTTTATATTTTTATAGTGTTAAATAATTATCATTAATTATTTTATGCACAAATAATATTTTTACTATTTTATTTATCATTTTTACAAATTATTTATTAATTAAAAGTGGGTATTTAACTAAAAGCTTATTTTTCTAAACTTATTTCGGACCAACCCCATCCCAATACCTAAAAACCTAGCCCAGATACCTAACCCAATATCCCCAACACAAACCAATAACCCCTTTAACCCAAAGAACCCGTTCGGTACCATTTTATCCAACCCGCCTCATTCACCTTTAATCCCAGTCGTTGATCAACGGCTCCCGTTCACCCCCTCTCTTTAATTATCTAAACCCGCCCAAACCCTAGACATTTTCACCTACCCGTCGCCCCTAAATCCTCTCTACACTCCCCCCCCCCCTGAAGAACTCTAACCCTAGCCGTCACACCCTAAATCCCCTCTCCTAATCCCTCTTCTAGTGGGATTCCCTTCCTATTTACTTACCATATCTGTATATTTTTGCTACCGGTGGATTATCTATGGTATTACTTAGTACTTTCCTAAACATGGCAAGTACTACTACTCCGATTCTGTCCGATTGACTCCCATTTCTTGAATCTAGACGATATTTCGTCTACACGCATTTATTCTACCGTGTGAGTCCGATTTTGTTTATATTTTTGATGATTATGATTTAACCTAAAACTAGAGTTTACATATTTTCTTCAAATCGAACCAAGATTAGTTCGACTCTTTGATTTTGGGTGTTTTCTTATCTATGTTCGTCCTATTATGTGTGAGTTTGACTTTCCTTGTTCAGATTCTACCTTTCTTTTCACTTGCCTTAAGAGTTAGGATTTTCAAATCTTATTTTCTTAATCATTTTGACTCACTGATTTTGGTGCTATTTGTGTCTCTATTCATCTTTGTGTGTGAATATTCTGTCAATATTTTGTTCTCCTAATTTGATTCTGCATGATGATACTTCCTTATTTGTGTTTTCTTTACACTTTTCCTTATTTATTTGCTCGATATCTGTCACTATATAAACCCCTCCCCTTTCCCCTTTAGGACAGACCTAGAATCACTATAATCTCACTAAAAACTTAAGGCTTTTGCTTTGTGGTAGTTTTGCTATCTTGTTCTATCTCTGGTTCTTGGCCGGCTGAAAGCCAAGGCTAGAAATTCTGGGATTCTCACCATTGTGGTATTATTCTCAGTTTTGTCGCTTAACTGGTGAGTTTCTGTACCTTTTCCATTTCATTCTTATGTATCTGTGACTTGTCTATGCGGTCCAGTGTGCTTAGGTTTATTTTTTAAGCATGATTCTGTCAATTTATGTTTGTCTCAGTCTCTTTAGTACTTTAATACTGCTAGGTCCGAGATTGTTCATGCTTGGATTGAATATTATGAATCCACTTAAGTGTTATCTTAATACCTTCTAAATTGCTTGATGTATGCAGCTTTGTTAGTTCTGCACTTGCCTTGAATCTTTTTTAAAAGTAATCTATTATGTTAACGCTAGAATACCTATAGGTGATATTGACAAGTTCACCTGTTCTAAATATTTGCAATGTTTACCATGATGTGTTCGAATCAGTGCTAAGGCCTTTTCTGTCACTTATGTGCCCTGATAATGTGTTTTTTAGCATGTCTCTAGTTCATTTGATTCCATGCTCTTTCGAGTGATTGCTTGACCCTAGGGTGTTTATCAGATTTATGTTTTCCTACCATGTCTAAATGTTGTTTGATGTAAAACATGGCTTGTCCTTAATACTGGAATGGACACTTAGCCTAATTAGACCTTTCAGGATTTAACTTGTTAAGTATTATACACTTGATTCTGACAAATCTTTGAAAATCCTGCCAACTTGTTTTCCTAACTCTTTCAATGTAATTATGCCTATGTATTTAAGCCTTGCTGTCCCTTTTGATCAACTACTTTGTGTTTTGAACTATGCTATATTTTCTTTCTAAAATCAAGTATGTCTTTTCAAATTTTGTCCCTTAGCCATTGCCTACTCTTTTATGTGTTATCTATGCTATACTTAATCGCCATCCTTAGCCAGCTGAAGGTCAAGGCCATTTAGGTTCTACCCTTGACCTCCCCAGTGTGAGAACTGCTCGGGGTCCATGTGAGACCCTTGGGAACTCTGACACACTAGAGAGTTGGTTTCTGTGTGCTTATCTTTGGAATATGGGTGAATCATTCATCACTAGTTATTGTGTATCCATGAACATGAGATTTGGAGTTGTTATAGGTTGAAGGCATGGCCTGTCCAGTTGTATTTGGGCCTGTTGTAGGCTCTCTATAGTTTTACTTATCTTTGTAATTCATTCATCAACTATGATTTGTAATAATTTTGTAATAACAATTTTGGGGTATTTAGTAAAAATGGGAAAGGATCCTTGCTTTACATTCATGATAAGTTGGGTAGAAATACTGCCTATAGGTTTGGTACTGTACTGTCAAAGTTGTATGTTAGAAATCCTGCCTATAGGATTAATGCTTTGATATGTTAGAAATCATGTTTTTAGGTGTATTAATTTGTCCAGTAAGTATGTGTTAGCAACCATGCCCATAGGATCAATACTTGACTTAGTTATGTTCTAGTCCAATGTGTGCAAATTCTTGCTTGGACCCTCGAATGCCAACAAGCATTGGAAGAATTAAAGTGGTACCTCTCGAGCCCGCCACTGCTTCATACTCCAAAAGTGGACGAGCAACTCTACTTGTACTTAGCAGTATCGGAAGTCGCAGTAAGTAGCGTCCTAGTTCGAGAAGAGCAAGGTAGGCGATTTCCTATTTACTATGTTAGTCGAACTTTAGGTGAACTCAAGACTCGTTAATCACACTTAGAAAAACCGGCACTCGCCCTAATTAGTGCCTCTAGGAAATTAAAACCATATTTTCAATATCACCAATCTGTGTGGTGACCACTTATCCTCTTCGCAATATTTTGTATAAGCCCGAACACTCGGGCCGATTGGCCAAATTGGGCGTCGAAATCAGCGGGTATGATGTCGAGTATCAACCCTGAACGGCCATCAAGTCTCAAATCTTAGCAGACTTTGTGGCCGACTTTACGCCAACCCTCGTACCCTAGGTCAAAAAGGAACTTTTATTAAAAATGGGTACATCATCTTTCACGGCCCGATTTTTCCTCTATTGGGTTTCGTGACAGCACCTAGTCTTAAGGGCTAGGTAAACCTATTATTAACAAACATCAGTTATAATATAAGAATAGTTTAAGTGCTTTTTGAATTAAATCTCATCACTTTACACTTTTTCCCAGCACCCGGTAAGTACAAGTCATAAGCTTTAGAGAAACTACACTAAAACTCATAAAAATACCATGTTCAGAAATAAGTACAACAGTGCAACAGAAACATAAGATGGTGACTCTGAAACCGCAAACGCTGAAGCAATTTTACCTTGAGTCTCCACAACAGCAACCGCGCTACTAACAATCAATCGACCGGCTATGCAAATCCTGGAATCTGCACAAAAATGCACAGAAGAGTAGTATGAGCACACCACATATGTGGCTAGTAAGTAACAAGACTAACCCCGGTGAACTAGTGGCGAGGACTAGTCAAGACACCCACTGGTCCGATAAACTAAATAGGCATATGTATAGGAATGACATGACATGACATCTATCTAATGACTACACGATATAATTAACATAAAAAGTACAAAGCGGAAGGAAAATACAACAAATAACAACGGAACATCGTAATATTACAAAAAATAAAGGACACAAGTACGAATCAAAAGAGGAAACCACAACACAGTAAAAAAAACAATAGTAACTCGGCACTGAAATAATTTCCCCCTCAAACCTTAATCAACAACTCTGACAATTTAGCCAATTCTTCGAAGGTAACCCTTCACCCACAAATTTATATTGAAAACTTTAAAGTATAATCATTTTAAATAGAAAACTTCTTTTGGAAGGTACTTCCTCTGATCTACATATATATACATATATGCTGTGCATGAGAAAAATCTTTAAACGTAATCCCTTCAAACAAAAGCTTTTAAAAATCCCTTCAAACAAAAGCTTTTAAAAATATACTTTTCCAGTATTGGTCTTTCGAACTTAGTTTCCAATGGAACAAGTGCACGACATCACCCTTCGTGCTTTTACTCTCATCCTCCCCATAGAAATCGACAGATACGTCACGTAAATTAAGCAAATTAAGCAAGTAAAAGACATGGACAATGTAAAAACAATATAGATAAAGGTCAAGTACAGGACAATAATATCATGTCACACCGAATATGAAAGTACAACAGTAACAACTCAAAGTAAGGGCACACGCATACACGGGGAAACAAATATCACATCATAATGCATGTCCCTCGTCCTCACCTACACGTAAACACCCTTCGTGCCATGAACTCACAAAAGTATGGCACGATATCACGCTTCGTCATTAGCACTCACTCACAATATCATGCACGACATCACCCTTCGTGCTTTTACTCTCAATAATATGGCACGGCATTACCCTTCGTGATTATACTTTCAATAATATGGCATGGCATCAACCTTCGTGCTTTACACTTTCCTCACATGATAATGAATATAAATAATGGCACGGCATCACCCTTTGTGCTTTACACTCTTTCCTCACATGAAAATGAATATAAACAATGGCACGGCATCACCTTTCGTGCTTTACACTCTTTACTCACATGATAATGAATATAAAAAATGGCATGGCATCACCCTTCGTGCTTTACACTCTTTCCTCACATGATAATGAATATAAACAATGGCACGACATCACCCTTCGTGCTTTACACTCTTTCCTCACATGATAATGAATATAAACAATGGCACGACATTACCCTTCGTGCTTTACACTCTTTCCTCGTATGATAATGAATATAAACAATGGTACGACATCAACCTTCGTGATTTACACTCTTTCCTCACATGATAATGTAAATGAAATGGCACGGCATCACCCTTCGTGCTTTACACTCTTTCTCACCCAAACAAATAAAGTGATAGCATTCAGTCAAGGGAATCAACAACATAAACAATAATAGAAACCATACTATCCCGGCAAGGGAGTCAACAATGGAAACAATATCATTAACATGATGAACAATAATAGAAACCATACTATCCCGGCAAGGGAGTCAACAATGGAAACAATATCATTAACATGATGAACAATAATAGAAACCATACTGTCCCGGCAAGGGAGTCAACAATAGAAACAATATCATCCTGGCAGGGGAAACATATATAACCAATCTTGCTTAATTAATTAGCTTCACGAAATAAATCCCAACTTGAATCAATGCTCCGCAATAGGAAATGCCAGGAAAATACCATCAACATGTATAATCATCAAGTTAGGCTTAAGTAGTTCTTAGTGAAATATCATATCAATCACAATATACGACCCACGGGCATTCTTGACACCAACATATAATACACCAATTACTGCTAAACAATTATAGGGTGAGGTAATACAAATTTTAGCTAAGTAGGCAGTTAATGAAGAAAAATATTGCATGATGATAGAAGAGGTAAAATCTTCAGTCAAGTCAATTAAGATCAATTAAACAACAAAGGAAATCTAAAAGCAAGTAATTCTCATTTAAGCAGGAAGAGATAAAACTAGCAATTAGGAACTCAGTCATACTAATTACAACTTCATACACAGGGGATATAAGGACCTAAGAATCCTAAAAGGCCAACCTTCTACAAATAAGTCCGAGTACGCACTCGTCACCTCGCGTACACAGGCTACAATCAACATAGAAGACTCAATTCCTAAGGGGTAGTTCCCCCACACAACGTTAGGAAAAATACTTACCTCGAAGACGACAACCCGGTACTTTAAAATGGACTTCTCAGGCGAAAATAATTTCGGACGGCTCAAATCCAACTAGAACAACTTCAAAACACACATGAGTCATATAAGGAACTATTCCGAATAATAAAGTTTCGATCTTTACAAAAATATAAAAATCGACCCAAAAGTCGAACCCCAGGCCCGCACCTCGGAACCCATCAAATTTTACCAAATCCGAATACCCATTCCCATATGAGTTCAACCATAAAAAAATTACCAAATTCCAATACCATTTCGTCCCTCAAATCATTATTTTTGTTTTGAAAATTTTCTTCAAAAACCAACAATTTCTTCAACCCAAAACACAACTTAAATGATAAATACAAAGATTCACGAAACATATATAATTTAGGTGAAGAACACTTACCCACTCGATTGGCTTAAAAATCCCAAAAATTCGCTCCCAAATCCGAAGTCTAAAGCTCAAAATGTGAAGAAAATGGCTAACCCTCGTTTATAAGAATCTTCCCAGGACATCCGCACCTACGACCACTTAGCCGCATCTGCGCAATCGCAGGTGCGCGATACAAACCGCACCTGCGCTCCTTGTCGCTCATGCGCCCCAGAAACCACTTTTGCGTGGACCGCACGTGCGCCCTAATGTTTCGCACCTGCGGAGGCTGCCCAGTCCGCTTATTCTCGCACCTGTGTGATCTTTTCCACAACTGCGAAGCTCGCACCTGCGGTTCCCTATCTGCAGGTGCGGCCACACCAGAACAGCAGCACCAACTGCATTTCCAAACTTCAAACTTCCCGTTAACCATCCTAAACCATCCCGAGCCCCTCAGGACCTCAACTAATCAAACCAATAGGTCACATACCAATACATGAACTTAGTCAAACCTTTGGAACACCCAAAACAACATCAAAACACCGAATCAATCTCGGATTCAAGCCTAAGAATTTCTAAACTTCTAAAATTCGCCAACGATGCCGAAACCAACCAAACCACGATCGAATGACCAGAAATGTTGCACACACATCCGAAATGATGCTACGGACCTATCCCAACTTCTGAAATTCCATTCCGACCCCGATATCCCAAAAAGTCAACTGTGGTCAAACTTCTCTATTTTCCAACTTTCGCCGAGTTACCTCAAATTACTCTACGGGCGTCCAAAACCAATTCCGGACGCGCGCCTAAGTATTAAATCACCATACGAAGCTGTTGACACTACCCAAAACTTATTTCGAAGACGTTTACACAAAAGTCAAACCTCCGGTCAAATCTCACCGCTTAAGCTTCGAAAATTTAATTCCCTCTTCCAATTCGACTCCGGACCATCTGGTAACTGAATCCAACCATGCATACAGGTCAATATGCTCAATGTGAAACTTTTTAAGACCTTACGCACTGAACGGAGCTTAAATTCTCAAAACGACCGGTCGGGTCGTTACATCATCGGGGGTATGGACCCTTTCACAGACGGTGCTTCGAACATGAAGGGGTTCGGGATAAGCATCTTTTTGAAGCCGCTCACGTGCAACACAATTAGACAATCTATTAAAACTTCTAAGTTGACTAACAATAAGGCCGAGTTTGGGACCATGATTGCAGGTCTCGAGCTAGGGTTTGGGAGCAAAGGTCATCGAGGCTAAATGTGACTCCCTGCTTGTGGTAAACTAGGTCAACAGAACCTTCGAGGTTCGAGAAGACTGAATGCAGAGGTACATTGACAAACTACAAGTGACACTACATTGGTTTAAATAATGGACCCTACAACATGTACCTCGAGTACTTAAAGAACAAAATTCGCTCAAGGATTGTCATAAAACTCTCAAAGTTAGTAATCAAAGAAGGCCACACTGAAATAAACTCCACAAGTCTGACCTTGGATTGGAAGAACAAATATATCGAGTACTTAAAGAACGAAAATACCGACTACGTCCTACGGGAAATTCATGAAGGCACTTGCAAAAATAATTCTGGTGCCGAATCACGAATCGCACTAAAACTTAAACTTTATGAACTTGAAATTTCAAACTTCCACATCTGATGCCGAAACCTATCAAATCACGTCCGATTGACCCCAAATTCTGTATGCAAGTCATATTATACATTACGGACCTGCTCCAACTTCCAAATCACATTCCGACTCCGATATCAAAATTTCCACTTCCGGTCGGATTTTCTCAAAAACCTTCAAATTCCTATCTTTAGCCAAATGACTTCAAAATGACCTACGGACATCCGAATTCACTTCGGATCGCGCTCCCAACTCCAGAATAACCATACGAAGCTATTCCCAAACTCGGAATTCCAAACGGACATCAATAACACTGAAATGCGCTTCAAGCCAAACTTAGGAGATTTCTTCAAAATGCTGACTTCCACAATATACGCCGAAACGCTCCCAGGTTATCCAAAGCCCGATCCGGACATATGCCCAAGTATGAAATCATCATACGAATCTGCAAGGACCTTCAAATCCTGATTCAGAGGTTGTTTACTCCAAATTCCAATCTTAGTCAATTTCTCCAACTTAAGGCTTCTGAAATGAGAATTTGCTTTCCAATTTGACTCTGAACTTCCCGAAATTCAACTCCGACCATGCCCACGAGTCATAATACCTTAAATGGAGCTTCTCATGACTTCAAACCGCTTAACGACGCGCTAGATCTCAAAACGACCGGTCGGGTCGTTACATTCTCCCCCACTTAAACAGACTTTCATCCTCGAACGTGCCAAGAACTGCTTTGGAGTTATCTGAAATCACTGCTTAACACCTTGAGCACCTGCCCGTGCCACCGCAGCCCAGTTGAGAACATAGACCTGATCAAACCTGAAGACATCCTCTTTTATCCATACAATTAGCTCAGAACCCAATTCCAATACCTGAAATTCTCGGTCAGGCCTAGTCCCAATATATAAACATCGTATTAACTACCACACGATATACCAGAACATGACTGCATACCTTGATAAATCATCACCATGCACCGCATAACTCATCATCTGACCACAATGACACTCCCTGAACCTTAATA
>ML412405.1:4539-20848 GCA_005239525.1 Nicotiana knightiana | reverse complement strand
GACTTGGGCGAAACTGGAGACCCCGGGCGTTTGGGCTCTAACGCCCCCCTAACGCCAGGGGAGCCTGGCGTTAGGGCCCTAACGCCCCCCTAACGCCAGGGGGGGGGCAGGCTTTATGGGGCAAACGCCCCCCTAACGCCAGGGGGTGCCAGGATTTAGGGGGAAAATGCCCGGCTATCGCCTGGGCGTCCTCTTTTGCATATTTTTGACGTATTTGCATCCCTTTAGCTCCGTTTCCATCTCCAATTCACCTACACATGAAATAAACTCCATTAAGCACATAACAAGTGTAATTTTATCATTAATGCGCATAAAATGTAAGGTATATCACATGTTAAACTATGCAATTTAGTCTCGCATCAGAGGGTTTGAATAAGAAATCAAAGGGGATCACTTGGAGGTAAGGTTTTCAACTTCATAACTCATTTCCATGTCATTTTCTAAGTAATTAAACCAGAAAGTTGTTGAATTTAAACCAAAAATTTGGAGAAGTTAAGTGCATGGAATTGGAATTTTCTTTTGAGGATTTGAGTGGGAAATTGTGGTCCGATTTTGGTGTTCTTGGTATGTATATAATCGTGGGAGTATGAGGATTCTAGTGACGTAAATGTTATCGAATTCTGAGATGTGGGCCTAGGGCTAGGGTTTGCCCGAATTTCAAGAATTGTGTCTAAATTGATAGTTTTCGATTGGGTTGTATTCCTTCAGCGTATATTGATGATGTTAATCTGGTTTTGATTAGATTCGGAGAAATCGGAATCCAATTTGAGGGGCAAGAGCATCGCGGATTAGTATTGTGACTCGGTAGAGGTAAGTAATGGTTATAAATCTTGTCTTGAGGGTATGAAACCCCATACTTCATATTTCTCACTGTTTTCAGAATGGCGCACATGTCGGATGACAAGGATGTGGCGTGCACTAATTTTTGGATTGGACTTGGTCCTCTCCGCGGCAACTATTGAGTTGCGTATTTTACTCAAAATCATATGTTTAATTGTGTTCTAAAAACTATTACTATATTTGGGCTATAAGCCATGTTTGGGGCCTCGTGCCGACTTGTTTAGACCCCTTGGGGGCTTTACTGCCATTTACTCACTGTTGATTTATGATTTACACTCAGTCATACTGTGCTTAACTGTTTTCGAAACTCAGCCTTATTTACACTATTTTGAGATATAAAATGATGTTTTGGGTCAAGTACCCCGTTTTTACTGATATGCCCGAGGGGATTTTGGGAGGTTCTGACTGAGTGAGGCCGAGGGCTTGATTGTGAGGATATGATACGCCACGAGGTGGCTTGATATTAGCACTTGGGCTGAAGGAGCCCCTCCGGATTCTGTACACACCCTAGTGAGCGCAGGTACCTACTGAGTGAGAGTGCTGAGTGCCGAGTGACGAGTGATTGGGAGGCATGAGTGACAGTGAGGTTGCCTGAGGGGCTGATACTGAGTGGTTGTGAGGTGCTGAGTGATGTTCTGCCCGAGGGGAGATTTATGATTCATGTTTTTGCCTGAGGGGCTACTTATGATTTATTTCATTTTTCACTAAATCCTTCGGTTATTTTTCTTTCTTGAAATTGTTGAAAACGCATTTTTCAAAGGATGTTTCTTAAATTGGGTTTTAAGGCATATTGATTTCACATATGTATGTATATACTGTTGGAAAGAAAGGATGTGCATATTGTGAACTGATAATATTGATTTTTATGTGTTTCTTGTCACTTAGACTTGATTTATTTTCATTACTACTGAGTTGGCGTACTCACATTACTCTCTGCACCCCTGTGTGCAGATACAAGTGCTGATACTGCGCGTTAGCCATCTATTCTGTGCGGAGCCGGAGTTTGGGATATAGAGGTAGTTGTTCAGCGTCCGCAGCATCTCTGTTTTCCCTTCTTATGTTGTATCTAGTTATTCGTTCGGAGGTTTTGTATTATAATAGTAGACTTTTGGCATATACATTAGATGCTCATGACATGTTGACTCCGGATTTTGGGGATGGTTTAGACTGTTTAGCTGTTTATTTTTCCTAATGGATTCAATAATTCTATATACTTTATGAAATGTTTGAAATAGGTTGGGATTTTGGAAAGAAACTATAATGATGTGATTATTGGCTAGCCTACTTCCACGATAGGCGCCAACACGGCCGATTTAGGATTTGGGGTCGTGACATCCCTAAAGATTGTCAAAGTGTTCTTTTATAAATGAGTGTTTAATCCCCCCTTTAACTATGTCTGTTTCTATTTATAAGGGAACATGTACCATAAAACCCTAATAATACAAATCCTAGGAATATTCTCTTTAAAGTCATATCAACAAAACTAGTTATTACTTTTCTGTTAAGGAGAGTGCTCGTGCGACCTCGATCTCTGTTGAGCCCATCACCTCGCCCCTATCTTTCATCAAATCACTTCAGCCTTGAATCTGTCTCTTGTTGAAATCATACTGATGACACGTGGCAGCCTTCGAAGACTCTTGGCCTAAATATAACTAGGATAATTTCGGCCCATACATATAATATAATAAAAAATTATTTACCTATTTTCTTTAGATTTTGTAGTTTCCAATAAGTATCTAGATTTTTCTTATAAATTGTATGTATTTCCTCTTAAAAGGATCTCACCCAATTATTAGTGCCTTTAATTAAGATGTTCAATTAAATCCTTTCTTTTTTTTTCCTCTCCTCTCCTCTCTCATTTTTTTCCTTTTCCTAATTTCTTCAGTTTGTTTGCCTAACACACTCATCCATAAATTGTTCCATCGAAGACCAAAAATACATATGATTCTCAAGCATACATACATACAATTCAACTTTTAAGATTTTTGTGATTTGTTTGGATGGGATGCTCTTGCAAATTATTGAGAATATGCTTTGGACTTTATATCTCAATTTTGAAGGAGATTGGTTAAGTATAGAGTTGGTTTTAGGTGAAAAGTCAGATTGAAACTTGAAAAGGAAGAAGTTGCAGGAATTATATGATAATTGTATCATAATTGTATTTTATACATCAATACATAAAATATAATTGTATCATACTTGTATCAAAATTATATTTAACTTGTATATGATATATTAATATCTAAAACAATACTTGATACAATACTAACACAATTCTCATACATTTTTGAAACAAACTGCGACACATTTCTAAAAGAATGTAATACAATTGTGATTTTCATCTTCTTCAAGTTTCAAATACAACTCTAAACTTAAAATCTTATATAATATTATATTATAACTATATTAGTATTGTATCGGATATTATTTTAGGTATTAACGTAACATGTACAAGTAACATATAATTTTGATACAATTATGGAATAATTCTTAAACAACAGTGATACATGTATAATACAATTATCATACAATTTTTGCAACTTTATTTTTGTCGAGTTTCAGTCTGAAACTTTATGTAAAACCAACTCTAAACTTAACCAATATCCCTCAAAATTAAGATATAAACTACAATGTATATTCTCCATAACTTGTAAGAACATCCAATCCAAACAAATCACAAATCCGTAAATCTCAAATATTGAATTCAAAGTTTCGAAACTTTTTAATGGATGTCGATGAAGAACTCTTTGCTACTGCAATTTAGAGACAAAATTTTTGCTATTTTTGTTTATAGTATGAGATAAGAACTGATTTTGGATGATAAGTATGAGGGAGAGATAGTGTGATGTGAAATCTTAAAAAAGTAGATGAAATTCGAAGTTTATGAGGGGGTTGGTGTAGGAGAGAGAATGAAATGCTAGTTGTGATGACCTAAAGGGACATCTTGTGATTTAAGACTCTATTCCGCGCTCATTAGCCTTAGAAACCTTTTTTTACTCACCTCGATTTGCGTGCACAGTCCGGGCGTAAATCTGAAAAGCCTTTATGTGGAAATTTATGAAATAATAATTTTTGGGATTTAAAAGTGATTTTTAGTTTACTTTGGTCAACATTTTGAGTAAACGGATCCGGACACTTGTTCCGACGGTCCTGGAAGGTTCTTAGTAAAATATGGGACATGAGCGTATGCCCGGAATCGGATTCCGAGGTCCCTAGCTCGAGAAATAAATTTTGGAAGAAAAATTGTAAGACTAAAATTCTAAGGATTTAAAGAAATTTATTAACATTTAATTTCGTTCGTATCGAGCCCGTATTTTGGTTCCAAAGCCCGGTACAAGTTCATTATAATATTTAAGTCATGTTTGTGAAATTTGGTAGAAATCAGAGTTGAATTGACGTGACTTGGGAGTCCGGTTGAGAAGATAGTAATTTTGAAATATTATTCAGAAATTCATGAGTTTTGGTGCTAAATCCGTAGTTTTAGGTGTTATTTTTGTAATTTGATCGCACGAGCAAGTCCGTATGATATTGTTAGACTTGCGTGCATGTTTTGTTTGGAGCACCAAGGGCTCGGGTGAGTTTCAGGTAGGCTATGGGTGTTTAGGACTTAGGAAAATTTTGTTGGTGCAGAACTACCTGATGCAGGCCTCTGATCTCGCAATTGCGAGATCAGGCATCACAAATGTGATCATAGAAGGCTTCGCAATTACCAAGATTTTATTGCAATTGTGGTCATAATCTAGGCCAGCATTTCTCGCATTTGCGAGGTTACCTTCGCAATTGCGAAGGGAGTCTAGGAAGATCAGGTTCGCAAATGCGAACATTCACTCGCATTTGCAAGGATTAACGGTTGCAAATGCGACACTAATCTCGCATTTGCGAGCTTCACATTTGTGAAGCTCAAGTCACAATTGTGATATCTGCAGCTGATAACTTTGGACTTAGACGGGATTTTCCAAAGACCAAATCTTCCCCAAATCATAGGTAAGTGATTATTAACTCTTTTCTTTCAATCTTTTACTTCCTTTAAGAAGATTTCAACCTAGAATCTAGGATTTTTTATGGTGAAATTGGGAATTTTGGGTAGAAAACTAGGGATTTCGAAATTTGGGGATTTAGACCTCAAATTGAGGTCATATTCCAAAATCAGTTGTATATTTGTGCTCGGGGGTGAATGGGTTATCGGATTTTGGTCTGAATTTTGGGTTTGGACCAAGCGGGCCCGGGTGTTGACCTTTTCAAATATGAACTAAACTGAACCATAGTTATCGGGGATGATTCCTAAGGCTTATGTTAAATCATTTGGTTGGAAATTTGCTAGATATTGTAGACTCGGAGGCTAATTTGAAAGGCAAAGCTGTGATTGAGCGTTAAGTGATATTGGGAGCGAGGTAAGTGTTGTGTCTAACTTTGACTTGAGGGAATATGTATTGTGTGATTATTTGCTACGTGTTTAGTTGTTGAATACGATGTATAGGTGAGTTGACGAGCATCTATGCGTTGTTATTAGGTCATAGCATGCAAGTGAAATTCTATCCTTTGTGAATCTTGTAGTTTTAAATCCTATTATCCGTGCTTATTGTTGTCATTGAAATATTTGGAGAGACTTTTTCCGCCAAGAAATGGTGGAGAGACTATTTGTTGACTAGACCAGCTGAGTCGCCTGCTCTTACTTGGGATCAGTTCTCACATCTCTTCTTGGAGCCTATCACTGCTAGAGAGGAGCACCGTCGTCAGTTCGAGCATCTCCAGCATGTCATCATAAATTTTACTCAGTATGAGACTCATTTTATGGATTTGTCCTGTCATGCTGTTCTTTTACCCCCACAGAGAGAGAGGGTGAGGAGATTTATTGAGGGTCTTGATCAGCCTATTAGATTGCAGATGGTTAAGGAGACGGGGAGAGAGATCTCTTTCCAGGATGCGGAAAATGTGGCTCGGCGAGTTGAGATGGTTCTTGGATTGGGAGGCCAGGGGTCAGACAAGAGACCTCATCATTCTGGTGGATTCAACGGTGCCTCATCTGGAGGCGGGGGTACTTATGGTAGATGTCATCCTTCCAGGCTATTTCATTCAGCACTTGAGGCATCCATACGGTGCCCTAGGTAGTCGTGGCCCTTACATGCTTTATTCTGATCAGCCAACTCCTATCAGTGCACCTCCTCTTCAGAGTTATCAGGGTGGTTATTCAGGTCGACATGGTCAGTTTGCCGGCCATTAGTCTTAGCAGCCGAAGTCATGTTATACTTGTGATGACCTGAGGCACATTTCTAGGTATTTCCCTTGCACGTCGAGAAGTTCACAGTACCATGGTTTCGGCACAAGTTGTCGCACCACCTGCCTAGCCAGCCAGCCAGGGGTAGGGGTCAGGTAGCCAGAGGTAGGGGCCAAATTGTTAGAGGTGGAGGTCAGGCTGCTAGAGGTGGATGCCCTCTAGTCAGAGGTCGTCCCAGAGACATAGTTCAGAGTAATGGGGCCCAACCCCGATGTTATGCATTTCCAGCCAGACCTGAGGTGGAGTTCTCTGATGCTGTTATCACAGGTACTGTTTCAGTTTGTAATAGAGATGCTTCAGATTTGTTTGATCCGGGGTCTATGTACTCCTGTGTGTCATATTATTTTGCTTCATATTTTGTTGTGCCCCGTGATTCTTTGAGCACCCCTGTATATGTGTCCATGCCCGTGGGGGATGCTATTGTCATAGATCGTGTATATCGCTCGTGTGTGGTCGTTATTGGGGGTCTTGAGACCAGTGTAGACCTTTGGCTCTTGGATATGGTTGATTTCGATGTCATATTAGGCATGGATTGGCTGTCACCTTATTACGCTATCTTGGACTGTCACACCAAGAAAGTGACATTAGCCTTGCCGGGGTTGCCTCGATTAGAGTGGAGAGGGACTCCTGTTCATTCCTCCAGTAGGTTTATTTCTTATATGAAGGCTGGGCGCAATGTCGAGAATGAGTGTTTGGCCTATTTGGCTCATGTTCGTGATTCTAGTGCTGAGGGTTCTTCTATGGATTCAGTACCTTTTGTTCATGAGTTTCCCGAGGTATTTCCGGTAGACCTGCAGAGGATGCCACCCGATAGGGATATTGAATTTTGCATTGATGTGGCTCCGGGCACTCAGCCCATTTCTATTCCTCCATACCAGATGGTCCCACCAGAGTTGAAAGAGTTGAAGGAACAATTGCAGGATCTACTTGATAAGGGCTTCATTAGACCTAGTGTTTCGCCCTGGGGTACGCCGGTTTTGTTCGTGAAGAAAAAGGATGGATCTGTGAGGATGTGTATATATTATCGGCAGTTGAACAAAGTCACCATTAAGAACAAGTATCCGTTGCTGAGGATTGATGATTTTTTTGATTAGCTCCAGGGTGACAAGGTGTTTTCAAAGATTGATTTGAGATCTGACTACCATCAGTTGAAGATTAGAGCATCCGATGTCCCTAAGACAACTTTTCGGATATGGGCACTATGAGTTTCCGATGATGTCCTTTGGGTTGACTAATGCCCCAACAACATTCATAGACTTGATGAACCGAATGTCCAAGCCTTATCTGGATTCCTTTGTGATTGTGTTTATTGATGACATTTTGATATACTCCCGCAGTCGGGAGGAGCATGAGCAGCACCTCCGAATAGCACTCCAGACTTTGAGGGATAATCAGTTGTATGCTAAATTTTTGAAGTGCAAGTTTTGGTTGGATTCGTTCACTTTCTTGGGTCACGTCATATCAGCAGAGGGTATTTAGGTAGATCCTAAGAAGATTAAGGCAGTCAAGAACTGGCCTAGACCCACTTCAGCCACGGAGATCAGGAGTTTCTTGGGTTTGATGGGTTATTACCGTCGGTTTGTGAAGAGGTTTTCATCTATAGAAGCCCCGATGACCAGGTTGACCTAGAAGGGTGCCCCATTCAGAGGGTCGGACGAGTCTGAGGCGAGCTTTCAGAAGCTCAAGACAAAACTGACTTCAATACTGTTATTGGTATTGCCATTAGGTTCAGGATCTTACATGGTGTATTGTGATGCCTCCCATGTTGGGCTCGGAGCGGTATTGATGCAGGTGGGCAGGTTGATTGCATATGCATCTCGTCAGTTGAAAGTTCATGAGAAAAATTACCCTGTCCATGACTTAGAGTTTGCAGCCATTTTTCACGCGTTGAAGATTTGGAGACACTATCTTTATGGCGTGCCGTGTGAGGTTTTCACGGATCATCGTAGCCTTTAGTATTTGTTCAAGCAAAAGGATCTCAATTTGAGGCAGAGGAGATAGTTGGAGCTATTGAAAGACTATGATGTCACTATATTGTATCATCCGGTGGTGGACGATGCATTGAGTAGGAAGGGAGTGAGTATGGGCAACCTTGCGTTCATTCCAGTCGGTGAGAGACCACTAGCTTCAGACATTCAGACTTTGGCCCATCAGTTTGTGAGGTTGGATATTTTAGAGCCCAGCCGTGTTCTAGCTTATACAGTCGCTTGGTCTTCCTTGTTTGAGCGTATCAGATATCGACAGTATGATGACCCTCACTTGATGGTCCATAGGGACACAGTTCGGCATAGTGATGTCAAGCAGGTTACGGTTGGAGATGATGTTGATTTGAGGATGCATGGTCGTGTATGTGTGCCTAATGTTGACGGGTTTCATGAGTTGATCCTTAAGGAGGCTCAAGTTCTCGGTATTCTATTCACTTGGGTGCTTCCAAGATGTACCAGGACCCGCGACATCATTATTAGTGGCGAAGGATGAAGAAGGATATAGTTTCTTATGTATCTTGGTGCTTGAATTGTCAACAGTTGAAGTATGAGCACCAGAGACCCGGTGGTTTGCTTTAGCAGATGGAGATTCCTGAGTGGAAGTGGGAGCATATCTCTATGGACCTTGTTGTTGGACTCCCACTGACTCAGAGGAAGTTCGACGGTGTTTGGGTTATTGTGGATAGGCTGACTAAGTCAGCACACTTTATTCCAGTGGAAACTACTTATTCTTCAGAGCGGTTGGCAGAGATTTACATTCGGTAGATCATCAGTTTTCACGGTGTGCCCGTGTCTATCATTTATGATCAAGATACGCAGTTTACCTCAAATTTTTGGAGGCCGTTCAACGTGAGTTGGGTACGCGGGTTGAGTTGAGCACAACATTTCATCCTCAGATGAACGGGTAGTCCGAGTGTACTATTCAAATTTGAGAGGATATGCTCCGCGCTTGTGTTATAGACTTCGGAGGATCGTGGGATAATAGCTACCAGTCGAGCATTCAAATGGCTCCCTATGAGGCGTTATATGGTAGACGGTGCAGGTTGCCAGTTGGGTGGTTTGAACCGGGGGAGGCTCGGTTATTGGGTAAAGATTTAGTACAAGAGGCCTTGGATAAGGTCAAAATTATACAAGATCCACTTTGTACAACTCAGTCCAGACAAAAGAGTTATGCCGACCGTAGAGTTTGTGATGTGGAATTCATGGTCGGGGAGAGGGTATTGCTTCGCATATCACCCATGAAGGGTGTCATGAGATTTGGGAAGAAGGTAAAGTTGAGCCCTAGGTATATCGGGCCATTTGAGATCCTCGAGAGAGTGGGGCAGGTAGCTTATAGACTTGCGTTGCCTCTAAGGTTATCCTCAGTTCATCCGGTATTCCATGTGTCCATGCTCCGGAAATATCATGGTGACCCGTCCCACGTGTTAGATTTCAGCTCCATCCAGTTGGACAAGGATTTGACTTATGAGGAGGAGCCGATAGCCATTCTAGACCGGCAGGTTCGTCAGTTGTGGTCGAAGAGTTATCCTTCAGTTCGAGTGCAGTGGAGAGGTCAGCTTGTTGAGGCAGCTACTTAGGAGTTCGAGTCGGACATGCGGAGTAGATATCCCCACTTGTTCGCCAGTTCAGGTACTTTTCTATGTCCGTTCGAGGATGAACGTTTGTTTTAGAGGTGGAGATTGTGATGACCCAAAGGATCATCTTGTGATTTAAGACTCTATTCCGCGCTCGTTAGCCTTAAGAACCTTATTTTTACTCATCTCGATTTGTGTGCACAGTCCGGGCGTTAATCCGGAAAGCCTTTATGTGGAAATTTATGAAATAATAATTTTTGGGATTTAAAAGTGACTTTTAGTTGACTTTGGTCAAAGTTTTGAGAAAAGGGACCCGGACCCCTGTTTCGACGATCTCAGAAGGTTCGTAGTAAAATATGGGACTTGGGCGTATGCCCGGAATCGAATTCCGAGGTCCCTAGCTCGAGAAATGAATTTTTGAAGAAAAATTGTAAGACTGAAATTCTAAGGATTTAAAGGAATTTATTAACGTTTAATCTCGTTGGTATCGAGCCCGTATTTTGGTTCCGGAGCATGGTACAGGTTCATTATAATATTTAAGTCATGTCTGTGAAATTTGGTAGAAATCGGAATTGAATTGACGTGATTCGAACGTCTGGGTGAGAAGATTGTAATTTTGAAATGTTATTGAGAAATTCATGAGTTTAGGTGCTATTTTTGTTAGACTTGCGTGTATGTTTGGTTTGGAGCCCGAGGGCTCGGGTGAGTTTCGGGTAGGCTATGGGGTGTTTAGGACTTAGGAAAATTTTGTTGGTGCAGAACTACCTGATGCAGGCCTCAGGCATCACAAATGTGATCATAGCAGCTTCGCAATTGCCAAGATTTTATCGCAATTGCGATCATAAGCTAGGCCAGCATTTCTCGCATTTGCGAGGTTACCTTAGCAATTGCGAAGGGAGTCTAAGAAGCACAGGTTCGCAAATGCGAACATTCACTCGCATTTGCGAGGATCAGTAGTCGCAAATGCGACACTATTCTCGCATTTACGAAGGCAGCAGGAATGTGAAGGTCATTGAAATTGCGATTGTTCCTTCGCATTTGCGGGTTTCACATTTGCAAAGCTCAGGTCGCAATTGCGACATCTGCAGCTGATAAATTTGGACTTAGACGAGATTTTTCATTCACTCTCCCATTTTTCAAAACCTAAACTTCAAGAGACGATTTTCCAAAGACCAAATCTTCCCCAAATCATAGGTAAGTGATTCTTAACTCTTTTCTTTCATTATTTTACTTCCTTTAACAAGATTTCAACCTAGAATTTAGGATTTTTATGGTGAAATTGGGAATTTTGGGTAGAAAACTAGGGATTTCAAAATTTGGAATTTAGACCTCAAATTGAGGTCGGATTCCAACGCCCATTGTATATCCTGGCTCGGGGGTGAATGGTTAATCGAGTTTTGATCCAGATTTCGGGTTTGGATCAAGCGGGCCCGGGTGTTAACTTTTGTTGACTTTTTCAAATATGAACTAAATTGAACCGTAGTTATCGGGGATGATTCCTAAGGCTTATATTGAATCATTTGGTTGGAAAGTTTCTAGATATTGTGGACTCGGAGGCTAATTTGAAAGGCAAAGCTATGATTGACCTAGGTGATATTGGGAGCGAGGTAAGTGTTGTGTCTAACTTTGGCTTGAGGGAATAGGTATTGGTGATTATTTGCTACGTGTTTAGTTGTTGAATACAATGTATAGGGGAAGTGACGAGCATCTATGCGTTGTTATTGGGTCATAACATGCGAGTGAAATTCTATCCTTTGTGAATCTTGTAGTTTTTAATTCTATTATCCGTGCTTATTGTTGTCATTGAAATACTGGGAGACTTATATCCGGTTCCATCGAAGTTGATAAATTTGTGAATATTGATTCAAGGTTGAGATGTTAAACTGTGAAATAAATCATTGGTGAAATATTGATTTCTTTGTGAAACTTCCCTCTATCCGTTATTATTGATTCTGTGAACTGTGAGGAAGAGTGTAAAGCACGAAGGGTGATGCCATGCATGATTTTATTTATATTGTGAGGAAGAGTATAAAAGCACGAAGGGTGATGCCATGCATGCTTTATTCATATTGTGAGGAAGAATGTAAAGCACGAAGGGTGATGTCGTGCCATGATATGTGAGGTTTAATGCACGAAGGGTGATGTCGTGCCATGATATGAGAGTGATAAAGCAAGAAGGGTGATGCCGTATATATTATGTGAGGTTTAATGCACGAAGGGTGATGTCGTGCCGTATTATTCATATGGTGAGGTTGAGAGTAAAAGCACGAATGATGATGCCGTGCAATTCCCTTTATTATTTGTACTTGTTTATTTCGCTAAGGCATATTGATTGATTCTGTCTTGTCCCGGTTCCTTGCTTCTTATATTGTGATTCTCCCTTTGCATGTCCCCTTCCCATTATTTGTGCTCTATTGCTATGTTTATCGTTGTTTCCATTAGCATGATTATACTGTTCAGGTTTTATGTGGTGTCATGTCCTAGCCTTGTCACTACTTCGCCGAGGTTAGGCTCAACACTTACCAGTACATTGGGTCGGTCGTACTGATACTGCACTCTGCACTTTTTGTGCAGATCCAGGTATAGGTCCGAGCTGATTTTGATTCATAGTTGACTTCACCGCAGGAGACACGAGGTAGATCTACCAATGTCCGCAGATTCCTGGAGTCCCTTCCTTTATATTCATTTACTATTTATTTAGTTCACAAATACTTTTACATTTTTCTTTCAGCCAAATACTTGTAGTAAATTCTTAGTAGTCCGTGAATTATGACTCCAGGCCCTGGGTAGCTAGACTTACAGTTTTCACATGCGCAGTATTACTATACAAGCTCCGTTTACTTTAATTATTATGTGTTGAGTTGTAGTGGTTCTTAGTATTTTTCTAAGATTATTATGTTGAAAACTTCTAATGTTGGCTTGCCTAGCAAGTGCAGCGTTAGGCGTCATCACGGTCCCGACGGTGGGAATCGAGCCGTGACACTAATTGAGAAATCTTCTATTTTCTTATTTTTTTATGATTTTGTATATAAATAGTAAATATATATATATAGAATGTAATTAAGTACGAACCTAAATAAAAGTGATAGATAAGTTTCTATTTTAGTATAGCTAGGTAAATTTTCCTTTTTACATTTGGTTGGATTAAATATTTTTCTAAGTACGTATTTTCTTCTAATTTCTGAAAAATAACTGCTTTGACAAGAGAAAGGGAGTCATTTTCCGAAACCATTTCCAACTGATTGTTAAGTTTCAATTTTTTGTAAAAATTAATATACCTATTTGTTTCAATATTTCATTTCTACTTATTGTCTTATATATGCAATTTTTTTCTTTATCTTAAATTATTTATATTCATTCTTTCTCTCGAATAATAGCAAAAACAATGATGCATTGGTGTATGGACCTATAGAACTCAAACTACCGTAGGAGGTCGAGACTCGAGAGTAAGTACTAACGCCTCAACCTTATCAGATTAGATATTTCAAAAAAAATTAAAAAAGGAAACTACACAATCTACCTAATCTACCTATGAGGCATAAACTAATTACCCGGTTTAGCCTATTTAGGAATTAATTATAGTTTCTACCTATTCATCCATATCTACTTTTTCCGGCTACTCATTCCTCTTTTTCCCTTGAATTTGTTTTACCTGGCATACCAAATAGTGCATTACCCTTTTTAACAAACCCCACAACTTTCTCTTTACGAAGAAATATGAAATCTATTCAATAATCCAATAAGCCATCTTCGCTCATTTAAAGTACAAAATATTAAAAATTCCAGCTTCATTTTTGCAAGTTTACTTTGTAGCAATTACAATCTGACAACTCTAAACAATTTGGTCTTTCTTTATTTTAAGTAGCACATACGATTACTTAAAATATTATCTGATTTTTATGTCCGTATGAAGAGCCATCATTATTGAGCTTGAGGCTCTTGAATTTGAAATTTCATTTTGAAGATTTATTGTTTGGTTCGAAGTATGTGTTATAAAATATTGCTTATATTACCTTGAGGTAAGATTCCCAGATCTGAAATTTTTGTGTGTATTTCAATAGCCACCATTGTTGGACTTGAAGCTCTTAAATCTAAAATTTTATCTTGAAGATTTCTTATTTGATTCGAAGTGGGTGTTACTAAATATTGCTTATAGTACCTTCGAGAAGTTCATACTGAAATTTAATCGTATTTGGAGCTGATTTAAGGTGATTGAGATCAAATTTTTCAGCTGAAAATTGAAAAAAAACATAATTATCCAATAGTATATCACGACGGTATACAATATATTGTAGGAGCATATAGCTATACTATAACAATATACTGTAATAGTATACAATATACTACCACGGTATACCACAATAATATACAACATATTGCAACAGTATGTTGTAATATTATGCAATATACCATAATAGTATACTAGGACTGCTATTTGTTAAATCGTCTGGGTGCTATTACAAAGCTAAAATCATGATCATAGTAACATTATACTGTTATAATATACAAGGATCATTACCTCATTCTGAACTGAATAACGATATTTGCTCTTAAATATACCTTATATAAATCTGATTGCACTAATTTCAGGTCCAATAATCTCGTCTCACCTAGTACAAGATGCTCTGGCAATGAGTCACCTCAAACACTAACCAAGATCTTATGCAACACCATCAAAGAGCCAACAAGCTACCACTCGAATATAACTCATAAGGAAGAACGAACTCTGGAAAAGAACTGCCCAGCCCGCGTAACGAATAAAATAGCCAAACAGGTACGATGAACTCTCCTCAAAGAATGAGAACAACTTATGCATGAATAGATATAGGGGACCGTATTTAACATCTCACTGTTGTAGCATGAAACCCGATCCACGCATAATACCGTTGTGACATGCAACCCGATCCAAATAATGTACCTGTGGCGGCGTGCCAGCCGATCCACTTATAACAATAAATAAGGACATCCCCATCAATCCATAATTCTTCTAACTACGGAATACCGAATATCGGCCACAAGCACGCCAAGTGCAAGAATACAATTCTGGGGAGACGGATAGCGCAATACACCACAAAACTCAAGCACAACTAGGGTGCGATAAATGACCTGTATCTCGGGAGCCATCCTGCTCATATAACACCACAAGCTACATGGACCTCGACACATGTGCGAATAATCAAGCTTTCTCAATCCGGAACAACTCCCACAGTTCACAACCAAAGGAATAGAGCGCCTTCTAGGCATAAAATCTCACATTAGCGGTAGTACCAGAATCTCTATGCTTGGTTTCAATCCTTAGAAATCGAGTGACTAATAGGTCACACTTACACAAATTCCCCGTGAGATACGCTCCCACGACCTTCCGCACCAGGTAGCAAAGTCTGCACCTCTATACCACCAATCGTGTTAATTTTGTCAAGAAAATCACGAATCTGCAAATCCACACACAATGCCTCTTCCACATGGCACTATTTCCAGGCGACACTAAGTTAATGTCAGCTTACTCTAAACATACGAATTCTTCCCTGCCCATCCGAGCTCGTGACATTCTTATCAACACCGAGCCGCAACCTTGATCCGCAACCTCCAATTCCCATGCTGCTTATTGCACCTATAATGCCGCTACGCGAGAGTACAAGAATTCCTCATAACCCCTAAACTACTATTAGAATAAACACTTCATTGGCTAGAAACTTTTCACTTAACTCCTTTCAGAAGAACCATTGCAATACGCAACTGAATTACAACTACCGCATAAAAAACAAACCTCAAGTCGTGGTCTAAGCTGCCATAACTCTTTCGGGATCCATCTGCACAAAAAGGCCATAGTAATCAGATACCTCCCAAGTCAAGCACATTACGGTGGCCATCAAGACCGTACGTACAACCACAAACCACTTGTATAACTTAACACGCCGAAGGAATTAATCTGTGCCACAATCATATTGATTCAAACCATTACTAACCGACCCTACTTATTCCAATTTACTCTTGACTTATGATGCGTGGCTAGAATCCATAGTTTTAAGAATCATATACCTTACATTTTATNCCCCCCCTTCAAAGTTGTGTTTTTGGGTCTATTTATATCTCAAATTCACCTACACATAAAATAGACTCCATTATGCACATATAACATGTATTTTTTATCACAAAAGCACATAAAATGTAAGGTATACGATGCTTAAAACTGTGGATTCTAGCCACGCATCAACACCCCACACTTAGACTCTTGCTCGTCCTCGAGCAATATCCTTCAACACGTACACATTTCATTAACAAGGAGTATTTTACTTTTCAATCACACACATTACCCCTTAACTATAATTGATATCGGCAATCAAGTACGAACATACAAAATTTCACATTCTTTGCCTTCTTTAAACATGCCCAAGTATAACAATTTAATCAATAATACCAATAACCTAATTGCAACCACCCAACCTCAAGAGTCAACTTGCAACCACTAAGCCCTCTCAATTCACGCACCTATTCAACAAGAAAGTTTACAACATTACCATTCGTTCATAAGATCATGTGCCCTCACCAACAACAAAAGAGTGAATATAACTAGTCCACACATTCAAATATGCTTTTGAACATTATTTAAGGACATCACACAATTGAACAAATTC
>ML412404.1:60378-78258 GCA_005239525.1 Nicotiana knightiana | reverse complement strand
GGAAGGGTGTTAGAATTCTACCATTGAAGCTTGAGAGAACAAATGCTCTGCATTTTCATTAACTGAAGAAGGGGGTACAATCGGTTATATATAATAACTAACACCTTGTTAGTTAAAACTATACAAAGTGACAGCTAACTACCTCTAACTTCTATTATTTACAATTTGACCTTCTATACTAATACACTTTATATATACACTATCCAACACTCCTCCTACTGGAGGGTGTAAAATGTTCAACACTCCCACTTTGCTAAATAGATAGTTATGTTGCACAGAACTCAATCCTTTAGTTAGTAAATCTGCCTGTTGATCTTTAATGGGCACATATCTGGTCATCAGCAATCCCTGCTTGATCTTCTCGCGGATGGAATGACGATCAACCTCAATATGCTTGGTTCTCTCATGGAAGATGGGATTTGCTGCAATTTGAATTGCAGCCTTGCTGTCAGAATAGAGAGGAACTTGCTTTATTAATGAAACTCCTAAGTCATGAAATAGCCCAGTCATCCACACAATCTCTGTAACTACAGATGCCATGCTCTTGTATTCTTCTTCTGCACTGCTTTTAGACATTATATGCTTCTTCTTTGACTTCCAAGAAATCAAAGAGTTCTCAAACTTTATTACATATTCACTGACTGATCTTCTAGTCACAGTCAAGCTGCCCAATCTGAGTCACAAAATCACAACAATGTATCTTTAGGCTCCCTATACATCAAAACTCCCCTACCGGGTGCAGATTTCAAATATCTGACTACTCTGATTGCTGCTTCCATGTGGAATTTCTTTGGAGCTTGCATGAACTGGCTAAGATTCTGCACAACGTAGCTTATGTCTGGTCTAGTGACTGTCAAGTACATCAACTTCCCTATGAGTTTCTGATATCCAGTGACATCTACTATAAGATCATCTATCTGTGTCCCAATTGACTTATCATATTCCACTGAAGTCAGATTTTGATTGACTTCCAATGGTGTGACTGTTGGTTTTTCTCCACTTATCACACCATTGGAAGGATTAAGTCAAGGAAAAGAGATGCAGGACCTCTTTTGCTTCACTGATCATACTATTGTTGCTCCCAGTAATAAGTAAATCATCCACATATATCAAAATTATAACAATATCACTTTCAGACTTCTTAGCGAACAAGGAGTAATCAAAAGCACTCTGATGAAATCCTGCATTTAATAAAGCTTCTGTAAACTTCAAGTTCCACTGCCTTGAAGCTTGTTTAAGTCCATATAAGGACTTCATTAATATGCATACTTTTGTCTCCCCCTGCTTTTGAAATCCCTGTGGCAAATCCATATACACTTCTTCATGCAAGTTTCCTTAAAGGAAAGCATTGAACACATCCATTTGATGCAATTTTCAATTTTTTAGAGGTTGCAATGGCTATGAAATACCTCACAGTTACCATTTTAGAAACTGGAGAGAATGTCTCATGATAATCTAGGCCTTCCTGCTGATTGAATCCCTTTGCTACCAGCCTTGCTTTAAATCTTTATATCTCACCATTTGACTTATACTTGATTTTATACACCCATTTGGAGCCAATTGAGGATTTCCCAGCTGGCAGAGAAACAATCTCCCAAGTCTTGTTATCTTCCAAAGCCCTCACTTCTTGTTGCATTGCTTCTATCCATCTCTTGTCCTTGACTGTTTCCTTGAAAGAACTAGGTTCCTTCATTATTGAGAATGCATGCAAATAGTTCTTGTAACTCTGAGTGACATTTTTATAGGAAAAATAGTTAGACAGAGAATATGCACATTTTGAGGACTTTGGCATCATGATAATGTAATCCTGCATCCATATAAGAGGCTGCTTGACCCAAGTGGATTGTCTAGTGTCTGTAACAAGGGACTCCTCAGCTGCTCGCACTCCCTGTGAAATAGGAACAAGTAGATCTTCTTCATTGGTGTTAGCAACATGAGCTGATTCCTCAGCTATTGTGGACATGTTGTCTATTTGCTGGTGTCCTTCTTCATCACAAACATCTTGAACTGCTGAAGTGTCACTCGTGTCTTCTGCCGTTTGATCCAAATGATTAGTCATATCATGTACTCCATTTGGTTTCTCAAGCTCTTTAGGATAAGGTGCTACTGCAATAGGCTTGTTATACTGCTGTAAACATAGGAAATCCTCTTGATTCTGTTGCACGGTGTATGAATCAATCTACAATTGTGATTCTTAGGAAATATTGTTTCTCTAAATGTGACATCCCTTCTAGTAAAAAAATAGTTAGTCTCTAAATCTAACAATTTATATCATTTTTGTGTTGAAGAATATCCTAGCAAGACTACCTTTCTTGCCCTAGGTGCGAATTTGTCTTCCTTTACCAGATTTGTTGCATAGCATAGGCAACCAAAAACTCTTAAATGAGCAAGAGATGGTTTCCTTTTGTGTAGTAACTCATATGGACTCCTGCCACCTAAAACCTTAGAAGGCAATCTATTTATGATATATACAGCAGTATGTACACATTCACCCCAAAATCTCTTTGGTAGATTAGCTTGAAATTTCAGAGCCCTTGCAGTGTCTAATATGTGTTTGTGCTTTCTCTCCACAACTCCATTTTGTTGTGAAGTATAATCACAACTACTCTGATGAATCACTCCCTGATCTTGTAAGAATGTGTTCCATTGACTGTTAAAGAACTCAGTTCCATTGTGTGTTCTAATTATCTTAACAGAAGTAACAAACTGATTCTTAACCATGCACAAAAGCTGCTTCAAGGATATAATAGTTTCACTTTTCAGTTGCATTAGAAATATCCAAGTGGCTCTTGAGTAGTCATCCACAATAGTAAGGAAATAATATTTTCTATTATGAGTAGGCACTCTATATGGCCCCCAAACATCCATGTGCACTAACTCAAATCTTATTACTTCTATGCTCACTGTCTAGAAAAGCAAGTCTAGATTGTTTGGCCAAGGGACACACAATACATTTATTATGTAAATTGCTATCTACTTTATTATTTAAAAAAGAAAGATGTTGTAGTACTAGAATTGAAGCATGTCCAAGCCTCATGTGCCATATCCAGCTTGAATCTCCTGTTTTCCCTTCATTTTTAGCAGCTACTACTATTCTTTCAACTCTCTTTCCTCTCAGCAAGTATAGTCCTTCACTTTCCTTACCAATCCCTCTCACCTTACCAGTGTAGAGGTCCTGGAACACAAACAATTCAGGCAAGAAAGTTGCAACACATAATAGATCTCTTGTCAACATTGATACTGACATCAAGTTAAACTTGAAATCTGGCACATATAGAACATTCTTGAGGATACTGTCTTATGATAGCTGTGAACTACCAATATGTGTTATATCTGTACTAATTCCATTGGAAAGTTTTATTGATTCTCTTTTATATTTGTCTATACTTTGAATATTATGTAAGAGGTTTAAAGTGGAGGCTATGTGATGTGTAGCTCCTGAATCAACAATCCATTCAACAGGATGTATATATGAAGTAAATGAACATATTGTACCTCCTATATTAGCTTGTGTTTGCTTTGTGTTATCACTGGTCCCATTCTTGTTAAGCAGGGTCAAAATTTGTTGGTATTGAGCTTCAATGAAGAAATAGTCACCACCTTTGCAAACTCCCAGATCCTCGTGGTCCTTCCACATTATTAACTGTCATATGACCTCCTTTTGGCTGATATACTCTCCTTCCCTTGAAATCATCTGGATAACCAACAATTTTGAAACAGTTCTCTTTAGTATATCCTTTCATCTTGCAATGTTTACAGTGTAAAAATGGCTTTCTTCCATGATATCCTTTCCCTCGACGTGCCTGCATAGCCAAAGGATCCAATTTGTCTTCACTAACAAATTTCCCATAGCTTGTTGACTCTCATCTTGAGAAATCAGTGCATACGCTTGGTTTATAGCTGGTTCATTGGTCTTCATCAAGATCTTCATGCGAGCTTGATCGTATGTGTAATTTAATCCATTCAAAAATTGCATTAGTCATTGTTGATACCCAATTTTTTTCCTATATCATTTCCAAAATGTATATATACTTTCAAAACAATGCATGAGTATCAACTAATATTTTTCCATAATTTTCTGTAATTTTAAAAGAATTTCTAAGTAATTTATTCCATTATTTTATTGTCCAAATAATTACATATTGCATCACAAATAATTTTATAATAATTTTATTGCTTAATTTTATCATCTATATTTATATTAAGCTTTAATTATTTTATGCATAATTATATTTACATTTTTAGGTTATAATTACAATAACTTTGCAATAATAACCCATGTGTGCATAATTACTTGATTTTACACGAAAATGACCTTTTATATTTTTATAATATTAAGTAATTATTTTAAATCATTTTCATGCATAAATAACATTATTTATATTTATTAGCAATTTCTATAAATTATTTTATCAGATTAATTGGGTATTTAACATATAACCTCTTTTCTTTTAATTTTCGGACCCAACCCAATAGCTAACCTAACCCAATACCCATAACCCAAACCCAATAACCCTGATCCAATAACCTGCCCCACCCCAGATTCAATCCCGAGCGTTGATCTCAGAAGATCAACGGTCTAGGACAACCTTTCCTTTTTTAATTAACAAACGACCCCCAAACCCTAATCATTCTTTCAAACCCGTCGCCTCTGAATCCCTTCCCTCCTATCTTCTCTCTCACCATACTCCTAACCCTAGCCCGCCGTCACCAAAACCCCTGCAATTCATGATTTATTTCTTCAATTTTAGGCCCTATCGGCCTCCTATCTCTACTGGTGTTTCAATTTTCATGCTGCTTGACGTAATATCAAGAAGCACGAACCAAACTTGGTTCAAATCCCTAATTTTCTCGATTAATACGTCTGTGTTGACTCCTATGTTTGTGGGTACTAATTTCTTCGTGTTTATGGCTTCAAATCTCTAGTTCAAACCAGATTTTTCTCACCCATGCTTATGTTTAACTATTTCTGGTTAAATCCGTTCAGATATCTTTAGATCTGAAGCGGTTTGAGTTTGTTTGTTACTTTTCCTTTAAGATTATGCTATTTTTCCTTCTATTGTCAGTCGATTCTTGCTCTTCCCTAGAAGCTAGGGTTTTATCTTTTTAAGTTTCTGCAAAATTGTTTAAAAAAACGTTTAAATGTTTAACTCTGGTTTTCCTCTTTACTGTTTGACTGATCTCTTTCACTGAGCTTAATCTCTATGTTTTTATGCTTTAGGGTTTCATCTTTAAAGTTTCTTCAAAATCCTGAAAACGTTTAAGTGTTTAACTCCGATTTTCTTTACTTTTTCGACTAGTTCCTCATATCTATGTCTCCATGTCCTAGGGTTTCTACTATTTGCTCTAATGTTTGCCCGTTTACTATGGCTCTGTCAATTAAAAGTGATTAACTTATTTTACTTTCTTAATTAGGGTTCGAAAATTGTGCTTTCCTTTCAAAACTGGTAGCTTTCTGAAAAGATTTTTACCTATTCTTTCCTTATATATGATGCGTAATTAATACTACTTTCCTTAATTATATTGCTGGCTTAATTTCTGAGTTTTGATTGTTTTGACTGACCTCTAATTGATTTTTGGATTTACTACTTACCTAATTTTGCCTCAATCCTATCTACTGATTTACCCCGTGAAAGAAGGTCCTTAATTTAAGTTTTACTTGCTGTTAATTTATTCCCGTTAGCCCTAATTGATTAATTAATTGATGTAGCATGCCTTATTTGTGTGCGATTGATTCTCCTTACCTTATTTGTTTTACTCTACTATGTGTTATATAAACCTTTTATTGTTCTGATTTTAAAGAGGCTAAGACACAAGTTCACACTCTTACATTCACACACTTATACACACTTGAGTTAATCCTATTTTGCTGCATTGTCTAGCCGACTGAAAGCCAAGGCTAGACTCTTGGATTCCAATTGCCTTCATCTTCCTGTTTACTTTCCTCCTAACTAGTATGCCTTCACTCCTGTTATCTTATTCTATTCTGTATGTTTAGGTAGTCAGTTCTATTACAGACCTCCACATGCTTCTATGTGACCTATTTATCACGCTCAACTATGTCTTGTAGAAAGACTAAACGGGCGCTGCAAATATAATTGGGGTATTATGCCCAGAGTCGATCCCACAGGGAATTTACGTATCAATCAAGCCGTCAGAATATAAAACTTTACTTAATCAATTTTCTCATGACTTTTGAATATCAATTGGTGATGTTTTACTATTTCTACTGACAAAATTAATAAAATAATGATTAACTAGCAATATGGTATAAAAAATTATAATAAAAGTCTAAGGTTATGGTTTCCCTCGTTGGTGAACTTCCTTCTTGGATACTTCTTATAGTTTGATTATCTGAATCTATCAATCACGAACACTCTATCTACCATAAATATCTCTCAAGTAATTATGATAATTTACTAGACGCACTCGCTCAAGTTACGCTAGCTAGATTGCATTACAGTTCACTTTAGATTGCACCCGAAGTATCGTTATTTCTAATCCAACTTGTAAACCCTCGGTTATGACTTTCGTCTATACTCCGGGAGTGGTGTTGTTCAAACAACTACCTAAATATGCACTCTCTCTCAAGTAGATACATAATAAATAGGCACAGCTAATTGAGGGCCCTTCAATCAACTACAACAAGAACGTAGTTGAACAAATAGAGTTTAATCAACCAATCAAAGCTATATTAATATCACAATAAGTTCATCCCCCAACGGTTTCCACCAAAACCCTAGATTAAGAAAATTAGCTACTCATGCTCACAAATAATCAAATCCAAAATAACTTGCATAAATAAATTATAGAGTAATGAATAAAGGATGTAAAAATCAATGTTTTGCTTTGCTGAGTAGTATTCCACAAGCTTCTCTTCTCTCCAATGGCAAAAAAAGTCCCCCAAAGTTGTGTTTTTGGGTCTATTTATATGTTTGGGATAAACTCTAAACGTGTAGGAGACTTCTATTCAAACTGGAAAACACTTAAAACCTTCAAAATTTGGATTGGACCAGACTAAGGACCAGGCGTTACAGGCCAAACGCCTGGCTAACGCCTGGCCAAGCCTGGCGTTAGGGCCCAAATGCCTTTCTAACGCCTGGCCAGGCCTAGCGTTAGTGCTCAAACGCCTGGATAACGCCTGGCTAGGCCAGGCTTTACAGCCCAAACGCCCGGCTATAGCCCGGTTCACTCCTTTTCGACTCTTGAGCGTATTTTCGACGTTTATGCATCCATTTAAATCGGCTTCCATCTCTAATTCACCTACACCTGAAATAGACTCCATTAGGCACATACAAAGTTTATTTTCATCATTAACGCACATAATATGTAAGACATATAATGCGTTAAACCATGAATTCTAGCCACAATCACCTATATAAACGGGAATGTTTTAGTTCCTATTGTCTTGTTCTATTTTTATGAGTTTATTTTAGTTCAACCTTAGCATCCTTCTGTTAGGATCCATGCCTAAATGATTCCACCTAGTGATAATTGCTAAACTAAGTACTTCCTATAATGTGAAACCTCGTTGATTCATTTGTATGTTCTCTTTTCTGATCATGACGTAACATTGCAAGTGTGTGTGGCTAATTCTGTCTGTTAAGTGATCCTAATATGAGTATTTAGTCTGAACAAGTGCCCATCTACTTGAACTATGTGCTGAATATATTTGTTTCCTGGTACAACTCTATGTAATCTGAATATGCTTGCTTCTGGAGACTAAACTGTTATTTTTCTAAACTGTTCCCCTACTCTTTATATACTGGTTTTTAAACTTCTACTCTTAGTTATCTAGGTTCTTACCACCCCCAGTGTGAGCGCTGCCTAGGGTCCTTGAGACTTCTCAGAACTCTGACACATTGGGGCTGGTCTTCCAATCTTTCATAAACTGTTTCTCTGAAAAGGGTTCTGGTGTGAGCATTGCCCGGGGTCCCTGAGGCCCTTGGGAACTTTGACAATCTGGAAGCCTGACTTTTAATGTGACATGGATGGATCATTACTATACTCCAAAGTTGTTCTGTTGGAAGGTTTGGTTCCCAAGTTTATATTGGGCCTGTGAAGGCTCCCTATAGTGTAGTAGGTACTATTATGCAATTTATTCATTATGGGTTGTAATAATTTATGTAATAACAGATTTGGGGTTGATTAGTGAAATCGAGGAGGGGGGGGGGGGATGGGGGGTTTCCTTCTATTTTTGTTAAATTTGGGTAGAAATCCTGCCTATAGGTTTAATTACGTTGATCAAGTTGTGTGATTGCCATTGCTTGATTAGAGATCCTGCCTATAGGAACTTCTTGATTGTTTAGTTTTGTACTTTTAAAAATCGCATATTAGAGATCCTGTTTATAATTCTACATTGAAAATCCTGTCCTAGGATCCACATATTTTCAAACCCCCAATGTGCATTAGATACCATGTCTATATGATTCTGTTTGTTTGAATAATAACCTTTTCAGGTAATATGCTTAAAATTCTGTCTACGTGCATAGATACCATGCTTATAGGAAATAAATCAGTTCTAACACCTAGAAATCATGCCCATATGAGTTAACTAATTCTGCAAATTAGAAAGCATGCCTATAGGGTCTAAAGGATAAAAACATGTCTGTTAAAATCAGTAACTCGTTGTTAACAGATTTAGATACCATGCCTATAGGATTCTGTTCGGGTTATCACCTTAGGCAAGCCTGTAGGATTATTAAGAATTCTGGGCCTAAAAATTATGATATCTTGCTGCCTGGAATATTCCAGATTCAAGGACTAAAATAAGTAAGCAAATTGATAGGTACCGCTGCTCATTTTAATAAACTGCTATCTTATATTCTGTTATGCTTATCTAGATATCCTGCTTATAGGGTATTAAAGTGATAAAACCTGTTGTCTGAATTGCGTGCATTGGTTGTTTACTTGTGGAGGTTAATATGAGCCCTTATTTGCCCCCTTATATGATAGTCCTATCTGAATTTTGTTTGTCACTTAGTTTTCCCATTTTTAAGCAACATAGGTTAGTCTAGAACTACCTTAAATAGAGGTCCTAAACACCTCCAGGACCATATGTAAGGGACGGGTAGTTCATGCTTAAGGCCCGAGTTAGAAGCTATTAGAACGCTTAGGTAATAACTGAAAGGTAGTAATTGGGTAGTAAAGGAGATGATGACCTGTGCGCTAATGCTATGTGTAGCACCCTAACTTGGGGAAAGTTACCAAGTATTGCACGGAAATGATCCTATAGGATAAGAAACTTATGACCCCTTAAATTCTCGCTTTAAATAGTTGTCTAAATTGCTTTATTTTCCTTTAGTGACTAATTCGCTTATTTAAGTTCTGCAGGGACCCACCTTTGTGGACCTCGAGGGGTGCCTAACACCTTCCCCTCAAGGTAATTTTGAGTCCTTATCTGATCTCTGGTGATGAAAACTAGTTTCATGAGTCATTAGCTTTAGGTGCCCTAACGCATCTTAATCTGTTAGGTGGAGACTCTTCAAATCTCATCCCAAAAGGGAAGGGAGTTGTCTCATTAAATGTCGAAACCCGGTTTCGTGAGAAAAATAGGGTCGAGACAGCATGGCGACTCTGCTGGGGATAATTAGGCTCTAACCATAACAAACTTGCTTTTTTGTGAATTAGTCTTTAAGCATGCTTTATTCTGGTAATACGTGCGCACCGTTTCCCTTTCCCACTTTATGTGAATTGACTATTTTCAAGCATTTATGATTTCTCTTTACTATGGAAACTAAATTGTCTCTTTGTTTTCTTTCTTAAACGCCTTTTCAATTATTAAATACTACCTTTATTATTATTTTCTTTTAACGTGCAAATACGTGACAACATGCTATTTACTGTTGCATATATCATGCTCAACATCATATTCCACTTGTGCGTAATCAATACCTTAGCAACGCGTGATGAGTGTTTGCGCTCTTCCTAAATATCTCCCCTTTAAATTCGGAAAGGCTTATTTGCGGTAAAACTAGTCGATCAGCGGTGTAGTCGACGTTTTCGTGCCTTTCCCCCTCGAGCTATCCACTTGAGGGTACCGGTCTAGACCTCTATAGAAACCTTACTCTGATTAATTGTACATGCATCATGGTCAAACCTAGCCAGGGTTAATATGTTGTCGACATAATAACCCATTAAGAAAAGCCCTGTCCAAAAGTCCACCGGGGTTTCCATAATCTCAACGGACGCAACCACGATCTGTGCATTAATTTGGAGAAATAAGTGCCAATATGCTAATTACTGATGTATAAATAGTCGAATCTGGAGGGGGAAAAGGTTTAACCTTAATTTGCGGAAAATGAGGCACGAAGTCCCTAGGTTCGGCATGGTCCATAACATACCGCCATTGTTTCTAGATTGGTGGGAAGATCTTTTATCAAGTGACAAAAAGCATGTGAAAGAGGTCCTGGGAAATTTTCCTTCTTTATTGGACATCCAACAGGATAATGTGTTGATCGAAGCCGCCACAACATTCTAGGACAATGAAAGATCCGCGTTTCTCTTTAGAAACATAGGAATGACCCCTCTCTTGGAAGAAATAGGGGGATTTGCTGGACTGCCTCGGGACAGTCCCGGTTTATTGGTGTCAGAAAATAATACTGCTAGGGGGTTTCTGAAAATGATTGGTCTGAAAAAGAACGACGATTTGGAGTGCCTGAAGAAATCCTACATACCCTTTGACTATCTCTATGAACGATATGGTCATAGCAAATCCTATCGTATCTACCATGATGAATTCCCTATCACTTCCTTGGGTTGTATACACCGCAGGGTTTTTGTGTTCATCGTTTGCTTCCTGGGTATGATAGTGTTTACGGTGAAAGGGGACATAATTCATACTGGACTGGCCATGGTAACAAAAACCCTAATGTAGGGGATCAAGGGTCAAACATATACCATTGTCCCTATGATCATAGAAGACATATATCAGGCCTTGGACCGCTGTCAGAAGGGATTCAAACACTTCGAGGGTTGTAATCTTCTGCTAAAGGTTTGGTTGTTGGAGCATCTCTAGAGAGGTCAATACCGTCAAGAGTTTCCACGAAGGTCGTGGAATGATCATATAGATTTCCATCACCGTAAGAGAATGACCTATATCCCAGACAGGGTTGCTCAACCAGAGATTGCTACAGAATGGGTGCCACTTTTCGACAATTTGACTGAGGATCGGGTTCAATGGATGTTCGAATGGTTCCCTACTAACGAGTTCATCATCAGGTCTAGGGACGTTCCACACTTGGTGTTGATCGGGTTAAGGGGCATATACCCTTATGTTCCCGTCAGGGTTATGAGACAAGCAGGCAGGAAGCAGGTCATACCGCGGATCGTTAAAATAAGTCATTATAGAGCAAATTTTCAGGATGATGACCTCCCATACAAGTGTGAAGCTCAGCATATGTGGCGCCTAAAGATTATTGTAGAAAGGGACACCATCAAACCAGACCGATATCACGCATGGCACATATACTTTTACCCATCATGGTTGGAGGACTGCATAGCAGTAATAGTGGAGCCAGGGGTATCGGTCAAGGAAACAGAGTCATAGATGAAGCTGCCGAAGCACATGTGAAGTGTAACAGACTTCGCAAAAGGGTTCGCGAGTCCGAGGCCGGGCACCTGGAGCAACACAAGAATGATATGGGATTAGTCAATGAATGAAAGGAAACGACTACCAGATCGAATGGAAGGCTAGAATATTTGGAGCAGGGTCTAATGGAACTGGAAGGGAAGATGAGGAAAAGAGTCATAGACTACCAGAATATTGAAGGTATCGAAGGAGGACATCTAGCAAGGGCATACCTGCTGCTGGACATGCGCGGCCTGGGGAACCTGATCGATGGAGCCAAGAGAGCTGGGCCTGGAGATGGTCCTTCTCGGACCAAGTAGATTAGGTTTATTCATTTTTGCTTTTCAAATGTAATAAGGCAAAGTGCCATTAGTGACTTATCTTATTTAGCGTCATTTTAGATTAATCTATTTTACATTAATGAAATGAGGAAATTATTGGCACTGAAGTTCTCTAAATCAACTTGTCGCTAGGCCTACCTCGGGAATAAGGAGGCTCCCAAATTAGGACATAAATTTACATTCCGGCACTATGTGTTTAGATATTGCAAATACTCTTTTTGGAACCCTTACTGACTTGGTTACCTTTTGCTTTTCTTTCCCGTTTTTTGTTATTCCCATTCCCCAAGGTTGGTTCACGCGTACTGGCATCATCAACATATCACACCAGATCCAGGGGCCCTCCACCACCTCCTCCTCCAAGTGCATTCAAATCGGGGGGAGGGGGTTTCCTTCTATTTTTGTTAAATTTGGGTAGAAATCCTGCCTGTAGATTTAATTATGTTGATCAAGTTGTGTGATTGCCATTACTTGATTAGAGATCCTGCCTATAGGAACTTCTTGCTTGTTTAGTTTTGTACTTTTAAAACTCGCATATTAGAGATCCTGTATATAATTCTACATTGGAAATCCTGTCCTAGGATCCACACATTTTCAAACCCCCAACGTGCATTAGATACCATGTCTATAGGATTCTTTTTGTTTGAATAATAACCTTTTCTGGCAATCTGCTTAAAATTTTGTCTACGTGCGGAGATACCATGCTTATAGGAAATAAATCAGTTCTAACACCTAGAAATCATGCCTATAGGAGTTAACTAATTCTGCAAATTAGAAAGCATGCCTATAGGGTCTAAAGGATAAAAACATGTCTGCTAAAATCAGTAACTCGTTGTTAACAGATTTAGATACCATGCCTATAGGATTCTGTTCGTTTTATCACCTTAGGTAGTCCTGTAGGATTATTAAGAATTCTAGGCTTAAAAATTGTGATATCTTGCTGCCTGGAATATGACTAGATTCAAGGACTAAAATTAGTAGGCAAACTGATAGGTACAACTGCTCATTTTAATAAACTGTTGTCTTATATTCTGTTATGCTTATCTAGATATCCTGCTTATAGGGTATTAAAGTGATAAAACCTGTTGTCTGAATTGCGTGCATTGGCTGTTTACTTGTGGAGGTTAATATGAACCCTTATTTGCCCCCTTATACGATAGTCCTATCTAAATTTTGTTTGTCGCTTAATTTTCTCATTTTTAAGCAACATAGGTCAGTCTAGAACTACCTTAAATAGAGGTCCTAAACACCTCCAGGACCATAGGTAAGGGACGGGTAGTGCATGCTTAAGGCCCGAGTTAGAAGCTATTAGAACGCTTAAGTAATAACTGAAAGGTAGTAATTGGGTAGTAAAGGAGATAATGACCTGTGCGCTAATGCTTTGTGTAGCACCCCAACTTGGGGAAAGTTACCAAGTATTGCACGGAAATGATCCTATAGGCTAAGAAAATTAGGACCCCTTTAATTCCCGCTTTAATAGTTGTCTAAATTGCTTTATTTTCCTTTAATGACTAATTCGCTTAATTAAATTCGGTCGGGACCCACCTTTGTGGACCTCGAGGGGTGCCTAACACCTTCCCCTCAAGGTAATTTCCAGCCCTTATCCGATCTCTGGTGATGCAAACTAGTTTCATGAGTCATTAGCTTTAGGTGCCCTAACGCACCTTAATCCGTTAGATGGTGACTCTTCAAATCTCATATCTCATCCCAAAAGGGAAGGGAGTTGTCTCATCAAATGTCGAAACCCGATTTCGCGAGGAAAAGGGGGCGCGACAGTCATTGTTGTTGCATTTGAACAGAATGTTCGTTTGCCCTTGCACAACCACAACTTTGAGAAGGTACCAATGCATCATATTCTTCCCAGAGTTCTTTCAGTTTGGTAAAAGAAACTGCAACAGTATCTGTTCCTTGTGATAGCCTTGAAATTTCTCTGTGTAACTGGAAGATCCTCACACGATTTACCTTATCAAATTGTTCCTTAAGGTCTTCCCACACTGCATGTGCATCAGATGCATAGATGATTCCGCTAACAAGGTCCTTCGAGATAGAGTTCATAATCCAGGAGTGCACACTTGCGTTACAAGTCTCCCATTCCTCATGGAGAACTTCCTCAAACGCCTCCTTTTTGCAATCCCCTGTTATGAACCTTAATTTTTGCTTGGCTTTTAGAGCTAGCTTCATCGATCTGCTCCATATTCCGTAGTTTTCAGAACCTGTAAGCTGAACTGGAATCAAAATCAAGGCTGGAGTATCTGAAGGCTGGAGGAATAACGGATGCATGTGATCTAGCTTTTCCGCCGCCACTGCCATCGATGCCACCATTGACGACCAACTCGAGGTGAAGCAAAAAACTCAATTAACAGAAAAATAATGAGATCGCTTTGTTCAATTCTACTTCTCCTAACAAGCTTGAACGAAATTATAGAGAATTGATCTTCCTTGCTCTGATACCATATTAGAATTCTATCATTGAAGCTTGAGAGAACAAATGCTCTGCATTTCTCATTAACTGAAGAAGGAAGTACAATCGGTTATATATAATAACTAACACCTAGTTAGTTAAAACTATACAAAATGACAGCTAACTACCTCTAACTTCTATTATTTATAATTTGGCCCTCTATATTAATACACCTTATATATACACTACCGAACAGAAGGACACTCCTACACAAAATTCAAACCCGAAACCTTTGGATAAGAATAAAAGAATATTTACCATTCTATCCCAACTTTCGTGATACAATTGCCGTCTTGTAACATTGCAGGGTACGTAATTGATACAAAGTCAATAAAAATAAAACGTTCAAAATGAAGTTAAGAGAAGAGGTGGACACTTTTGTATAAAATAATATTCATCCATAATGTACTGGCAAGTTCATTCTGATCTGCCATTGAACATTTTGTAACAGAAAAAAAAAAAAAAAGCATAAATATTTAATGGGGCTTTTGTGTTTTTGTCCCCTTAGATATAGTATCTGTTTTTAACTTTTATTGTCCATTTACTTTACTAACAACTACCATCTAAACTTCTATATACAACAAAAAGAAAAAAAAAAGTTGACTTGCCAATCAAAAGAAAACTTTGAAAATTAATCACAAGTAAAGTTTGCTCAAACTTCCAACACCTTTGACCAATCTTGGGAAATGACATTATTCATGTCAATATCATCATTAAGTAAATAATCCAATGTTCTGCTGAAATCATCTCCCCAATTGAAATCAAACAGCATATCTTCAAGAATTATGGATGATGGAGAAGAAGATGATGATGATGTTGAAGGGGTTGATTCAGAATGGAATACGGAAACTTCGCTAGTACAGATGCTTGTCCCCGTATTCTTATTGTTATTGTTATTGTTGTTGTTGTTGTTATTGTTGTCGTCGTCGTATTCTGATTTGATCTCTGTGATTGTTGATAGCATAGGAGTTTCAACCAGCTCCTTGTTGTGATCAGGAATATCTATTATTTCTGGGACAACATGAGCTGGGGAAATTGGCATTGTAGTTTGTTTTTCTTGTTGAATAATTGGTTGATTTTTTGTTGGTTGTTCTATGTTTGGTTGGTCAACAGTAATTGGCTGGTGAGTGATGGGATCAATCCCCATTTTCTTCAGTTTCTTCTTGATATGTGTATTCCAATGATTCTTGATTTCATTATCAGTTCGTCCCGGTAAATGAGAAGCAATCTTGGACCACCTGCAAACAATTTAGTCAGGTAATGAAATGAGGACAGTTTTCAAAAAAATAATAAAATAAAATTATGTTCTATGCACCTAAGGAAGAAATATTTACGCGATCATATCACTTACAAAATATTTACGTGTAAATTTTGTGATAAATATTAATTGATTACGTAATGCAATTATATAATAAAATATATTAATAGTGTAAAAGCTCTAATGATGTCAATATATATTACTTAAATCCTTTTACTAATAGGATAAAAGGAGAAATACTCTACACATATGGAATAACATCAATCAACTATGTCATAATCTCAAAAATAAATTATGGCAGTTATGCAAATTCTTTTTCCGACCTGCTTTTTTCTAATATTAATGTATTAATCATTAATCATTATCCTAAAAAAAGGAAAACGAATTTTTGAAGTTCAATAGTACGATAACTTATTTCCCACTTGTGTAAAAAGTGTATTGAATAGAGAAAAAGAAAATTGATTATGAATAATGACAGTGGAAAATGGGTGCCTAAAATTGAGTTGAAGTTGTTGTCTGCCACTCTAGACATCATTTTAAGTCACTCCTTTTCTTTGTTGAAGTTGCTTTAAATGAGCTTCACATAATACATACGCATCCGCGAATTCAGAATTTAAACGCAATAAATTTAAAATTAAAAATTTCAAAAAACATATCTAAGTATATTTATACTTAGTTTTTTCGCTCACACACACGTATATAGAATTAGATAACGAAATTTTAGATTATGCCAAACCCGTGAACCCAGGGGCAAAGTTATGTGTGGCCAAGAGTGATAACTGAACACTCTTTGCTAAAAAATTATATTGTGTATGAGATAAAATATTATTTACTATTGATTAAAAAATAGACTTTGAACACCCTTATATAACCCACTAATATCTTGAAAACTCTTATTAAATTTTCTACTTTCGCCACTGTGCGAACCTATAGTTGAATCCAAATAGATATCACAAAGCTAAAGGTGGAATCATAGATGATAATTAGCAATAAATAGAAAGAAATTTGCATGGTTTTTTAAAAGATGAATGGTTTAAGTTACCTGTTGCCAAGCTGAGAATGAAGATCAATAACCATTTTCTCTTCATATTCAGATAGAAGTCCCCTCTTCAAATCTGGTCTTAGATAGTTTGTCCATCTCAATCTACAGCTCTTTCCACATCTCAGTAATCCTGCACCAAAAGATGCATCACAGCATTATTAATGATGAAATTAAAAAATAAGAAAATAAAAAAAATAAAAAAATACAAGATTCTAAGAATCATTGTATTTTTAAACTATCTGGTGAGTACTTCTACTATCAAGAAAATAATTTATTGTATGTCATTTTCATTTATATTTATAAAAGAAAATCCAATTTTTAATTAACAAAATCACCCCACCTTTGGATTTCTTTTTTAGAATTGGACCAATGGGGTTGGTACAATCATTTAAATTAAACCACCCCCTTTTCATTTTTCAATTAGCTTATTAAAAGGTACAACCCCTACACCTTTTTTACACCTTCCCTGTACTAGCGACGAAGCTAGAAATTTTATCAAGGGATCGTTTGATATATGAGATAAGGATAATAATTTCGGGATAGAATTTGGGATTAACTTTATCCCATGTTTGGTTTGAAGTATTATGACATTATCTAATCCCAGGACAACTTTTACGCTAAAAAAATGGTGGGATTAGTTATCTCATATAAAAGGTGGGATAACTAATCCCATGAGATATCCCACCCCAAGATATCCCACCATTGTACCAAACGACCCCTAAGGGTGTTCAAGATTCTTTGTTTTATATGATCTGTATACGCCATCCTTCGACACACGAAACCATGTCAACCATCAACAACAACATACTCAGTATTATCCCACACCGCGGGGTCTGAAAACCATGTCAACCGGAGTAACAAAATTTAGGAAAACTGAGAGAGACCTGCAAGTTTAGGGAGAGATCTCCAGCAGCATTGGCCATTAATAAGAATGAAGTTAATAAGCTTCTTGTCTTCTTCAGCTGACCATGGACCTTTCTTTACTCCATTTTTGTCACAACAAGGTTTTCTCCCCATATTCTTCAACAAAACAATACTAACCAATAGTTTTAGCAAGATTTTATTGTTGATGAAGATTGATTTGAGAGAGAATTGTAGGAGGAGAAAAGAGTTGCAGAAATGAAAGAAGAGACCCTATAGAATAAGTCTATTAAGACAAGCACCAAAGACTACCTACATATATATAAATTAAAATCTAACCCCTCCCCCCCC
>ML412404.1:0-51289 GCA_005239525.1 Nicotiana knightiana | reverse complement strand
TTGGCCTAAAGTTTCATAATATGAATTTTTGAGTTTTGAACATCGGATTGGAGTCGGAATTCAGTGAAATTGGCATGGTTGGACTTGTAATCGGATGGGTTGTTGGGTTTTGCGAGTTTTGTCGGGTTCTGAGGTGCGGGCTGGGCTTTTCGATCGATTTCGGGTTTTTGATTCAAGATTGATCTTTTCTGATTGGGATTGGTTCCTTTAGCCTTGTTTGATGTATTTGAGTTGTTTTGGTCAGTTTCGAGCCGTTCATAGTTCGGAACGTGCGTGATGGCATATTTGGAGCATCGCTTGGCTTGCTCGGCATTGGCATTGGCTCGTTTGAGGTAAGTAACTCTTCTAAACTTAGTGTTGAGGGTATGAAACCCCGAATTATGTGTTATATGATTGGTATTGAGGTGATGCACATGCTAGGTGATGGGCGTGTGGGCGTGCACCCTGTGAATGGTGACTCTATTTTTTTCATGGCACCGTATAGTGGCCCTATATTGTTGTTATTGGTGTTGTCACCATGTGATAAAGTAATTGAGCTGTCAATCATGCTAGATATCATGTTAGGCTTTGTGCCGATACTGTTGGGACCCATAGTGGTCATTTCTTACTGGCATCTCACTGATATACTGATATGTTCGTACTCAGTCATATCCATGCATTCATATCATAACTCAGTCTTCGTTGTTATTTATTGATACATCATATCATTGTTGTCGGGCTAGTTCAGAGCCTGAGAGACTGGAGAGATTGATGATTGAGTGGGGCCGAGGGTTTGATGGTGAGGATGTTTATGGGATCAGGTTGCACACCGCAACATATTTTACTGATTTATGCCACAATTGGCTTATTATATCACTTGGGCTGAAGGAGCCCCTCCGGAGTCTGTACAAACTCCTAGTGAGCCTAGGTACCTACTGAGTGCGAGTGCCGAGTGTCGAGCGACGAGTGATTAGGAGGACTGAGTGACTGGGAGGACTGAGTGGATTGATACTTTGAGAGTATGCATATGGTTTTATCGCTGAGTTGTATCGTGCACACATGGCATACAAGTTTAGAGATATATTTTTCCTCATGTTGTACGGTACCACATCATTCATGACTTTTTACACACATTGATATGAGGGAATATAGAGGTATTTCACACTTGCTATCTAGAACGAAAACGAAACATCTAATTATTGTGGAAAGGACTTTTGGAAAAGTTTATGGTTTTCAAACTATCACATATTTTACGACGATTTCGGTAATGGATTTGAGTTTTCACTGATATTCTTGAAAAGTGAGACTATTTTTGGAAACCTGTGAAAAAGTTGAGCATTTTTATCTCCGATATTTATATGCTTTACGTTGTTATGAACTGCTATTGGTTATTGGTGTTGGACCCGACCTATGTCCCAGCTCGTCACTACTTTCAACCTAATGTTAAGTTTGTTACTTACTCAGTACATGGGGTTGGTTGTACTGATACTACACTTCTGCACATTGCGTGCAGATGCTGGCTGTTGTTGTTGTTGTTGTGTTCAATGGTTGCTGGATTTGAAGACGTACCCGCGTCCCTATTGTATCTGCCTCTTTTGTTCGGGGTAGCTTTAGATTATAAAGCTCTGTTTATGTACTTTTCAAACAGACTATGTATTTATTTTATTTTCGCTTTGTAAATTCTATTATTAGAAGCTCATGATTTGTACTATCAGTCCTTGGGAAATGTATGGGATTCAGTAAATTACTTTTTTTTTAATTTCCTTGTTAATATTATTGGAATTTGATAGATATTAGTTTGCTTACCTAGCGGGTTGGGTTAGGTGCCATCACGACTTGCAGATTTGGAGTCGTGACAAGTTGGTATCAGAGCTCTAGGTTCATAGGTTCTACAAGTCATGAGCAAGTGTCTAGTAAAGTCTTGTGGATCGGTATGATGACGTCCACACCTATCTTCGAGAGGCTACATGACATTTAGGATATACTTTCATTTCCTTATCGTGCGACATTGATTTAGCTTGAAGCGTAACTCTTTGAACTCCTTCCAAGAGCACTTGAGCGCTTGATATCAGACGTGTATCGACGACTTGTGATTCCATGGATGAAGTGCGAGGTGTGATTTCAGAATGCTGATGATGGGTCAGTTTGGAGGACTTAAGGCCGGGTTTTGACTGTAGCTTGAGAACGGAGATTTTGGTCATGTGAGCACGTGCTTTTGGACTTATAAGTCCGGTAGTGTCCCTATTAGTGGAATTTGTGGCTCGATGAGTGGTTGGATGGCTATATGATGAGTATGATGTGACTGTGGGATGTGTTCATATGAATTGAGATGAAAAAAGGACTATTGGGTGTTGATTTCTGTCTTGAATTGGCGTATGGCCTCAAATTATGGGTGTGTTGAAAGATCTCTCATGTTGTTTAGTTGTGAAGTGAAGTAGATCTTCATGTCATGTTATGAGTTCAGACTCAGGAAGATTAGGGGATTGTGTAATAGCTATGACCGTGGAAGGGTATAGAAAGATGTCTGTTTGAAGCATAAGCAGGTGGGTTATCTCTTGCGGGGTGTCCTGAGGTTGTGTGATCCCTATGTTGTTTTGTAGCGATTTCTCTTTTACAAGTGGATTTTATATGTTGCAATTTGAGTTTGGATCGCTTGTGGAAGTTGGCTTGACTATTACAAGGGTGAATGCGACAATTGCAGATAATTTGAAGTATTAGATGGATTGTGTTATATGAGCTTGCGAAGGATTTAGTTGAATCTCACGGTGGTATTACCGCAGCAATAGAGTATGGATATTGTGATTTATTGTGTGTTCTGATCTATGGCTTCGAGCCAAGTGGGGGGAATCTTCTATCGACGAGTTGATTGTACGATTATGTGTTGTATTGGTTTCGGTTTGAGGTATACTGGTGAATCAGTTATGACTGCAGGGGTTGAGATTCAGGATGACTCGAGTAACGGATTTCTGGATATGGGTTGTATTACACCCTATGGGTATATGGGAATCATAAAATAATTGAGTGGTTATTCACGAAGGATGTAGTGTGCATGGAATAGGAATTGCTCGGTTGCTTAGGAGTGTGGGTTACTCCCTTGGGTGTTGGTGTGCTAATGGGGCACATGTCGTTCGGTCCATTTGGTCAGTTTAATTGAGATTGAGGAGAATGGATGACTCTCGATAATGGTTCTAATGGATTCAAGGTTTCTATGTAGCGATTTGGAATTTTTAAGAATTCTATATGGCTAGAAATTGAGATTTAAATGACGGTGTCGAGACTGTGGCCTTTTTTTATTTTATATCATTAAGGATTATGAATTTCAGTATCAAGAAGGTGAAAGAAACAATTTTAGGTTCGCATAAGGTCTCTTTAGAGTGGGTGTCTCGGTTTTGGTGCTTCGGGGTGTTTAAGAGGGAATTCAGCGACTTATGGGCCTTAGGACGTTGTGGTTTTATACTGGGGTCTCTTGTGTGGTGAATTTTGGTTAGGGATTATGGTGTTCTAGCAAGGAGAAATATCAATTTGAAGGCAATTTGGAAGGGACTTGGAGAGATAGGTCAACTTGGTAGTTGGTTGGATCAACACAGTAATGGGTATGATCGGTTCATTGGGTACTTGCGACGTGGCTAGTCTCTACGGGTGTTTCGTGGCAATGCTCTTCGGTTTAGCGACCCGCGTGGCCTGGTTGAGTTAGAGAGATTTAGTTATGATGGCGTGATTATGTGCAAATGAGTTTGAAAGGTTCTCGATGGTTGCTACCATGGTTCGAGGTGTATATTTCCTACCGGTATGTGGAACATATTGTGTTTTGTGACTATCTCCCGGATGAAATCAAATGGAAGGTCTTTGGATAATTGAGTATGTAGTTGCAGGTGACCCGGAGTGGACTATGAAGTTCTCGTATTTTTCATATGATGGCATGGTAGATGCGGTGTGTTGTGTGGGATTTGAGATTTGCATGTGCTAGGTCACAATTTAGTTTCATAGGGAAAGGTCAGAAATTTGTAGGCAGCATGGACGATCTCGGATGACTAGGTAAATGATGGCACTATTTGGTGTGACTTGAAGAGGGTATGCATTTCAGAAGGGGCAATGTGTTTGAGTTGTGGATACTTAGTACTGCGGCACTCTCCTAGTTGATCAACTGCTGATATTCGTATTTTGCTATGTGGCAAGGAAGAATTTAAGAAGAATTTTTTTGGGATGATCGTGTATTAGAGATGTGTTAGACATTCTGGCTGTGGAGTTGGTATCGGATATGGTGATTCGTATGCTCTATGTATTTGGAGACTGGGAGTTCTCATGAGTAGATTATTCTTGGTTATGGACTGTGAAGTTATGGCTGAAGCTAGCCAGATGATAGTGTGTGTTGTGATCCAGTCATTTCAGACTTTCAGAGGGTTATTTATCTACTTGTGGATGACTTGAGTTGGATTTGGAGTCCATGGGGTAGGTCCAATTAGGATGTGTAATCTACACCGAACCGGATTGGTTGGCTCCATAATGCTACTGTTGAGGGATGTGTCATTCGGTTGTTGCTGAGCTATTCGTGTTCTGAAATTTCTGTGAGTTACTCTTGTATGCTACGGGGAGTTGCGATTTGTTGGTTTTAGGCACACATGGTGCGGCTCTATTGTGGTTTTATAGCGGAATTTGAGCGAGATGAGTAATTTGGCGTTGCATGATTGAGGGCATATTGGTTGTGTTCTTTTGGGTTTTGTGTGGCATTGCATCGTCTGATTCTCCGTGGTTATGGTAATTCACTTAGGTACTGGATGTCAAATTTCGCGTGGTTATCGATTTTGAGCAGGGTGGCTCGGGAGATATGATATGGACTAGCATCTGGATGGAGTCGCGCATTGCAGCGGAGTTATATTGAGGTATGAACTTTTGTGTTAGAGTCGGGTGATGGTTCTACGGTGTGTGATAGGTTCTTAGCTTTTTGTGGTGGTGGTACCCATTGAGTTTGCGGGACGGTTCTCTTGATTGAGTCATTTTCATGATTGAATAGAGTTGCATTGTTGCTTATTGGTGCATGGATTACACGATTGTGGATCCGAGTAGTATTGGTGTTGCATGTCAGTAGGTTAGTTGGTATCCGATAAGATGAAGTCGTCGGATCTAGGAGGGATGCTATCAGATTTGATTCCGGTATATTTGGAAGGATAATAACGGAAGTCGGCTTGGGGAATTGGCTATAGTTCTTGTTAAAGGAGAGGGAGATCCATGTCTTGTTGATTAGATGAATGGTTATGAGTTTCTGCGTGTTATTTCATTATCGGCAATGTACGAAGGTTTTAGGATGAGGTTTATTACCGTAATTGGGTTTTTTTGAGCAGCTACTGTAATCGAAGATTTTGCTATGGGTAATTGAGTTATGTAAAATATCCTGTGATTGTAGCTTGGGTTGTGAATGCGGTTTGGTACAACTTGTTAAGACTTATACAATGTGTAGGTTGCGAGATTCAGATCTTATAAGCAATTCCGATTGTTGGAAATTGGGTTCTAAGGCTTGTGGGCTAGGTTGAATTGAGGAATTTCAGTTATGATGTGTTATTGGACCTATATGGGATAGGGTGACGTGGGATCACCTCTGGGTATGTGCATGGTAAGGTTATACATCGGTTTGATGGTTTTGGGAACAACTCTTGGCACGTTCGAGGACGAACGTATGATTAAGTGGAGGAGGATGTAACGACCCGATCGGTCGATTTGAGCCTTTGCACTTCGCTCGGTAGTTTGAGGGCATGAGTAGCTCCGTATGATGTATTATGACTTATACGAATCGTCGGTTTTGGGTTTCAGGTTATTCGGAATTAGTTTGGAAGAATGAGTTCATTGTGGAAGCTTTAAATTTAAAGAATTGACCAAGTTTGACTTTTTGAGAATTCAACTCCGGAATGGAGTTTTGATGGTTCCGTTAGATCCGGATGGTGATTTTGGACTCACGCGTATGCCCGAATTTGCATTTGGATATTCTAGAAGGTTTCGACACAAATTGGCGAAAGTTGGAAATTTGAAGGTTTGGAAAGTTCATAAGTTTGACCGGTCATGAATTTGAGGATATCGGATTCAGATTGTAGTTATGTGAATCGTAATAGCTTCGTCATGTCATTTGAGACTTGTGTGCAAATTTTGGGTTCATTCTGGGATGATTTAATAAGTTTCGGCGCGAGTCTTGGAAATTGATAATTCAAAGTTCATAGAATTCGATTGGAGGTGTGATTCGTTGTTTCGATGTTTTTATGTGTGTTTTGGGGGACTCAAGTAGGCCCGTGATATGTTATGTGAATTGTGGGTATGTTTGGAAGGGGTCTCGAGGGGCTCTGGTGTATTTCAGATTGATTTTAGATCATTTTTCTTTATTTTGGCACTGCTGTGTTCTGCTGTTTCTGGTGTTTCAGTTCTTCATCGCATTCACGTGGCAGGTGTTGTAAAAACGTAGTGTATTAATGGAAGAATTTTTTCTTCTTTGCATTCGCGATGTATGTCCCGCGCGTTCGCGTAGAGTTGGGGCTAGTCCTCTTCGTGTTCGCACATGGGGGATCGTGTTCGCGTTCGCGTAGTGTTGAGGTTGGCAGCTGGGAATTTGAGCATTCTTCTATGTGATCGCGTAAGGGTAGTCGCGTTCGTGAAGCTTTGGAAGCAGTGTTCATTGCGTTCGCATGGGGTGCATCGCGAATGCATAGGGTCTTTTGAGGCAGTGTGAGTTTTATTAATCGCAAATGCGATGTCTTTCCCGTGTTCTCGAAAGAGGGACGTCTGGGAAGATTATAAGAACTCTATTTCGAGGGGTTTCAGCCATATTTTCATTTTGGGAGCTTTGGATCTCGGATTGAGGTGATTCTTGAAGAAATTTTCACCATATAAATTGGGGTAAGTGTTCTCTATTAAGTTTTGATTATATTACATGAATCTATCTTCGATTTTAGCTATTGGATTGTGGATTTAAAGAGGAAAATTGGGGGGGGGGGGGGTAATTGGCCTAAAGTTTCCTAATATGATTTTTTGAGTTTTGAACATCGAATTGGAGTCGCAATTGAGTGAAATTAGCATGGTTGGACTCGTAATTGTATGGATTGTCAATTTTTGTGAGTTTTGTCCAGTTCCGAGGTGCGGGCCCGGGTTGGGCTTTTCGGTCGATTTTGGGTTTTTGATTCAAGATTTACCTTTTCTGATTGGGATTGGTTCCCTTAGTCTTGTATGAAGTATTTGAGTTATTTTTGTCAGTTTCAAGCCGTTCAGAGGTCGGAACACACGTGATGGAATCTTTGGAGCATCACTTGGCTTGCTCGGCATTGGCATTGGCTCGTTCGAGGTAAGTAACTCTTCTGAACTTAGTGCTGAGGGTATGAAACCCTGAATTATGTGTTATGTGATTGGTATTAAGGTGACACACATGGTAGGTGACAGGCGTGTGGGCGTGCACCCTATGAATGGTGAATCCGTTGTTTCTATGGCACCATATAGTGGCCCTATCTTGTTGTAATTTGTGTTGTCACCATGTGATAAAGTAATTGAGCTATCAATCATGCTAGATATGATTTAGGCTTTGTGCCGATACTGTTGGGACCCATAATGGTCATTTCTTACTGTCATCTCACTGATTTTACTGATATGTTCGTACTCAGTCATATCCATGCATTCATATCAAAACTCAGTCTTTGTTGTTATTTATTGATACATCATATCATTGTTGTCGGGCTAGTTCAAAGCCTGAGAGACTGGAGAGATTGATGATTGAGTGAGGCCGAGGGCTTGATGGTGAGGATGTTTATGGGATCGGGTTGCATACTGCAACATGTTTTACTGATTTATGCCACGATTGACTTATTATAGCACTTGGGCTGAAGGAGCCCATCCGGAGTCTGTACACCCCCAGTGAGCCCAGGTACCTACTGAGTGCGAGTGCCGAGTGTCGAGTTACAAGTGATTAGGAGGACTGAGTGAATGTGAGGACTGAGTGGATTGATACTTTGAGAGTATGCATATGGTTTTATCACTGAGTTGTATCGTGCACACATGACATACAAGTATAGAGATATATTTTTCCTAATTTGTACAGTACCACGTCATTCATGACTTTTTACACACATTGATATGAGGTCATAGAGGTATTTCACACTTCCTATCTAGATTGAAAACGAAACATCTAATTATTGTGGAAAGAATTTTTGGAAAAATTTACAGTTTTCAAACTATCATATATTTTATGACGATTTCGTTAAAGGATTTGAGTTTTCACTGATATTCTTGAAAAAGTGGGACTATTTTTGGAAAACTGAGAAAACGTTGAGCATTTTTGTCTCCGAGTCACTTACTTATTTAGATGCTTTACGTTGTTATGAACTGCTATTGGTTATTGGTGTTGGACCCGACCCATGTCCCATCTCGTCACTACTTTCAACCTAAGGTTATGTTTGTTACTTACTCAGTACATGGGGTTGGTTGTACTGATACTACACTTCTGCACATTGCGTGCAGATGCTGGCTGTTGTTGTTGCTGTGTGCAATGGTTGCTGGATTTGAAGACGTACCCGCGTCCCTGTTGTATCTGCCTCTTTTGTTCGGGGTAGCCTTAGATTATAAAGCTGTGTTTATGTACTTTTCAAACAGACTATGTATTTATTTCATTTCTGGTTTGTAAACTCTATTCTTAGAAGCTCATGATTTGTACTACCAGTCCTTGGGAAATGTATGAGATTCAGTAAATTACTTTTGTTTAATTGTCTTGTTAATATAATTGGAATTGGATAGATATTAGTTGGATGACCTAGCGGGTTGGGTTAGGTGCCATTACGACTAGTGGATTTGGGGTCGTGACAAACAAGCTTTCAATACTATATTATAAAGAATCGCTTTGCTATAACGAGATTATTCTTTGTAGATGCCTCCGACGGAATCGAAAAAATATTATCATGTCATGCATTACTTGAAAATATCATATCAAGAGGTATGACACTGTTAGTAATAATAGCAAGTGGTGTACCAACAACGATTTTATTATCAGGCCACCCACTTTAGATTTGATTTACCTATTCAAACAACTTAAGTAACCATCACAAATATATGAAAGCAGAGCAATGGTGCTAAATTTATAAGGAAACTAAAATTGATAATATGGGCCGAAGCACTTATGGCTAAGTGTCAAACGATCGAAATAATTGCCCAGAGTTCTAGTGTAACGATGCGACCGGTCGTTTTGAGAACTTTCACTTCGCTCGGTAGTTTACGGGCATGAGTAGCTCCGTATGATGTATTATGACTTGTTTGAATCGTCTCTTTTGATTTTCAGGTTGTACGGATTTGATATGGAAGAATGAACTTCATGATTGAAGCTTTAAGTTGAAAGAGTTGACCAAGTTGGAATTTTTAGCATTTGACCTCGGATTGGATTTTTGATGGTTCTGTTAGGTCCGGATGGTAATTTTGGACTCGACCGTATGCCCGAATTTGTAATTGGATATTTCTAGAAAGATTCGGCACTAATTGGCAAAAATTAGAATTTGAAGGTTTGGAAAAGTTAATTAAGTTTGATTTGGGGTGCGATGATGTTGTTATGCGTGATTTGAGGCCTCGAGTAGGTACGTGTTATTTTATGGGAATTGTTGGTATGTTCGGACGGGGTCTTGAGGGGCTTGGGTGAGTTTCAGATAGGTTTGGGTTGTGTTGCACTCATTTTTTTTATGTTTCGGCGTAATTTCTTCAAGCATGAATGGTACTAAATTAAGCAAATGAGCTCCATTTCTGTCTTTATTGAAGCATTAGATCCGTATCGTATTACGGAGCCATAGAAAAAAGAGTCATCGAATTTGGACATCGTATGAGGAGTTTATGACCATTCTACGAAGAATTGGGCCGCCAAATTTTTCAGATTAATTACGAAATTACCACTGATTAGGTATTTAAAAATATGCATTATTTTCAAATATTAAAACCATACATATCTCGTTCAATATAAGGTTAAATAGAGTGATTCAAGATCCTAAATTGACTAGAATTTCACAAGGAATCTATTGGAGGCATCAAAAGTGATTTTCGAGATCTATTGGCACAAGAAATGAGGCAGAACAATGTTAAAACGAGGATTTTGTTGATTTAACATATTTTGCTTTGGGGAGCTCGGAATTGGGCAATTTTTGAGGCGATTTTCACCATATGAATTGGGGTAAATGTTCTCTACTCGGTTTTGGTTATATTTTGTGGATCTATCTTCAATTTTAGCTTTGGTTGATGAACTTTTAAAGAGGAAATTAGGAGTTTTCACCTAAAGTTTCATAATATGAAATTTTGAGTTTTGAACATCGATTCGGAGTTGGATTTGAGTGAAACTAGTATGGTGGACTCGTAACTGAATGAGTTGACGGATTTTGTATATTTTGTCGGGTTTCGAGGTGCGGGCCCAGGTAGGGATTTTTGGCCGATTTTGGCCTTTTGATTAAAGATTCAACATTTTTCAATTGGGATTGGTTCCTTTAGAATTATTTGATATATTTAAGTTGTTTTTGGTCAGTTTCAAGTCCTTCAGAGGTAAAAACGCGTGTGATGGCATCTTTGAAGCATCGGTTGGCTTGCTCGACATTCGTATTGGCTTGTTCGAGGTAAGTAACTCTTCTAAAATTAGTGCTGAGGTTATAAAACCCCGCAATACGTGTTATGTGATTGGTATTGAGGTGATGCACATGCTAGGTAACGGGTGTGTGGGCGTGCACCATGTGAATTGGGAAATTGTTGCTTCCATGGCACTGTATAGTGGCCCTAGTTTGTTGATAATTGTGTTTTCACCATGCGATAGAGTAATTGAGCTACCAATCATGCTAAATATCATGTTTAGGCTTTGATGTTGTTAGGACCCACAGTGGTCGTTTCTTGCTGTCATCTCACATATATCATTGATATTTTGTACTCGGTCATATTCATGCATTCATATCATATCTCAGTTTCTGTTGTTGTTATTGATACATTATATTATTGTTGTCGGGCTAGTTTTCCTGACATTGTGAGCCCATGAGTGAGACTGGAGAGATTGATAACTGAGAGAGGCCAAAAGGCATGAGTGAGAGTGATATTTTGGAATCGGGCTGCACGCCACAACATATTATATTATATTTTATGGGATCGGGGTGCACACCACAACAATATAGTAATTATATTTTATGGGTCGGGCTGCACGCCGCAGCGATATATTGATTATTTTTATAGAATCGGGCTGCACGCCGCAGAAATATAGCGATTGAGTTGAAAGAGCCCCTCCGGAGTCTGTACACCCCAAGTGAGCGCAGTCGTCTATACAGCGCAGAAATATAGCGATCGGGCTGCACTCCACATCAGTTATTATACAATGCTGAGTGATTGAGTGTGCTAAGCATTGAGCATAGTGGGAGAGGATGCGAGACAGTGAGACTGAGTACTCTGAGAGTGTGAGCACATGATTCATCTCTGAGGTACATGGAATTTGCATGCACACATGACATACATGCATAGAGATGCATTTTTTCTCGTGCTATACGGTATCACGTCATTCATGACTTATTATACACATTGATATGTGGGCATAAAGAGGTATTTTATACTTTTTATCTAGAAAGAAAATAAAATATTTTTATTTATTGTGGAAAGGATAGTTGGAAAATTACAGTTTTCAAACTTACTCGTATTTTTGGCATTTTCGGTAAGAGATTTGGGTTTTTTTTTCACTGAGATACTTGAAAAGCATGACCATTTTCTGGAACTGCGAATGAGCTGAGCATTTTTACTTCTGAGATACCTCTTTTATGCTTGTATTTGTGTTGTTATGAACTATTGCAAAATATTGGTATTGGACCCGACCTTTGTGTTAACTCGTCACTACCTTCAACCTAAGGTTATTTTTGTTACTTACTGAGTACATGGGGTCGGTTGTACTCATACTACACTTCTACACCCTGCATGCAGATATTGACTGATGATATTGCTGTGATCGATGTGAGCTGGGATTGAAGATGTAACGGCATTCCTGTTGTAGCTGCCTTTTGTTCATGTAGCCTTAGATTTATAGAACTCTGTTTATGCACTTTTCAAACAGAAGATGTATTTACTTCCTCTCATCTTTGTAAACTCTATTCTTAGAAGCTCATGATTTGTACTACCAGTCATTGGGAAATGTATAAGATTCAGTAAATTACTTTTGTTTAATTGCCTTGTTAATATTATTGGAATTGGATAGATACTAGTTAGCTTACCTAGCGGGTTGGGTTAGGTGTCATCACTACTAGTGAATTTTGTAACGACCCGACTGGTCGTTCTGTGAGATTTGCCCCATTTCCCCTGTTTCTGCTTTGTCATGTATTTCTTAGCCTATTTACGATGTGTTTGGTCGGTTGGTTCGGGTCCGGAGTGGTCGTGGTGAGAAATGAGACTCTTAGTCTCTTAAGTTGACCTTATGGTTGGAAAAGTCAACTGGAAGTTGACTATTAGGTAAACAACCTCGGAATGCAGATTTTAGGGCTCGGATAGCTTCGTTAGGTGATTTAGGACTTAGTAGTGTGTTCGGAATGTGGTTTAGAGGTCCGGAGTAGAATTAGGTTTGAATTGGCGAAATTGAGTTTTTGGCAATTTCCGGTCGGCAATGGAAAATTAGCTATCGGGGTCGAAATGGAATTCCGAAAGTTGGAACAGGTTCGTAGCATCATTTTGGATGTGTGTGCAAATTTTCAGGTCATTCGGACGAGTTTTGGGTAGTTTCGGCATCGTTGGTGATTTGTTTTGGAAAGTTTGAAAATCCTTAGGCTTGAATCATGGGTTGAGTTGTTGTTTCGATGTTATTTTGGGTGTTCAGAGGGTTCGACTATGTTTGGGTGATCATTTATGACTTGTTGGTACTTTTGGTTGAGGTCCCGAGGGCCTCGAGGTGTGTTCAGATGGTTAACATAGAAGTTTTTGGCCATAGAGGGTTTCTGGTGTGTTCTTTTCTATGATTTCCACAGATGCGGAGGGGTGCCGCAGGTGCGGTCACCCCAGGTGCGAATTGGGCATCACAGGTACGGAAATGGCTATGGGGAGGAAGACTGCAGATGCGGAAGGTTGACCGAACTAGGTGAGTCGCAGGTGCGGTAGGTGAGTCGCAGGTGCGGATTTGGACCTTTAAGTGATTTTGTGCAGGTGCGCACCTGGGACCGCATGTGCAGGTCCGCAATTGTGATAAATAAGCCGCAGATGAGCCTTAGCGAGTTTTGGTCATTTTCCCACCATTTTTATATGGGTTTGAGCTTTTTGGAGGGTTTTGAAGAGGAAATTCGAGGAATATTCGTGGAGGTAAGACTTTTGGACTTAAAAATTGTTTATATGTGATTATTTGAGTGATTAAGGGTGAAAATTATGGAATTAGTGATAAAATTAGAGAATTAGGGCTTGTAATAGGGGATTTGAGGGGTCATTTGAGGTCCGATTTTGATGTTCTTGGTATGAATAGACTCGTGGTAGGATGAGGATTCTTGTGATGTGATTTTTATCAAATTTTGAGACGTGGGCCCGAGGGTCGGGTTTGGCCAATTTCGGGATTTTGGGTGAATTTGATAATTTTCGAGTGGGTTTCGTTCCTTAGCATATATTAATCATATAAATCTGATTTTTGGTAGATTTGAAGCACTCGGAGGCCGAGTCTAGAGGAAAAGGCATTGAGGGCTAGGATTTTTTCCGGTTTTGAGGTAACTAACATTTCCAAACTTGGTTCTGAGGGTTCGAAACCCCGAGCTATATGCTATATGATTATAATTTAGGTGACGCACATGCCAAGTGACGGGCGTGTGAGCGTACACCGAGTGATTTGTGGCCTGGCTCATCCCATGGCACTTTCTAGTAGATATTTCAGATTGATATCCGCACTTTTATTGATGTGGTTAATATGAACATGCTAGAAACCATACTAAGTCAAATTCTAGGGCTTCACGCCGAAAATGCTGAGACCCGAGTGGTCGTATATTCCTGTCTCCTTATGTGTTTATTTGATTTTGTATACTCAGTCCTGTCATAGCATATCATTTCATGCCTTCGGATTCTTGATATAGCGCTTGGGCCAATAGGAGCCCCTCCGGAGTCTTTTCACCCCTAATGAGCGCATTGATATTGAGGGATGGATCTTCCCTAGGCATGGATCTTGTCTGAAGTTGATGATATGTGAGGGATAGATTGTCCCTGGACATGGATCTTGTCCGAGTGTTGTGTTCCGGAGATGGATCTTCTCCGTGGGGCTGGATCGGCCTTTTTCCTCAGTACTGAGTGACTACGGTCACTGGTGTTTGTGTACTATCCGGGATGAATCTTCCTTGGGCCCAAGAGCCATGTACAGTACTGAGTGGACTTCGATGTGAGAGTTGTGAGAACTAAGTGCATTTCCACTCTGTTGATACATTGGCATGTAGAGTACTGAGATATACCTGGGTTACTTATCATAGCGGTCATATTCTGTTTTCATTATCTGTTAAAATTGTGAACATGCCTAAATTCTATGTAGTGTTTTCATTACAATTATTGAGGTTTAGTTTGTCACTACCTGTCAGCCCATAGTTTGGGTTTGTTACTTCTGAGTTGGTGTACTCACGTTACCTCCTGCACCTTGTGTGCAGATCCAGGTTCATCGAGGCGTGGTAGCAGTGGTTGATTGGCTGACAGAGTTCCCTGGAGTCTTCGAGGTAGCAGCTGGCGATCGCAACCTCGATTTCTCCTTCTTTTTCTTCCTATTGTTTTTCATTTTTCTTCATACAGTATTATGTCAGCTTACAATTCGACATTGTAGAAGCTCGTGGCTCGGTGATACTAGATCTGGGTTTCGTTTTTAATGATGTTTTAATGATGTTAAACTTTTAAATGTATTATTGTTGATACTTTTGCTACTGAATTTACAATTTTTCTTAAAAACAAATCTTACTTCAACAAAATGTAAGGCTTGCCTGATTCCATGACAGGCGCCATCACGACCTAGTGTTTTGGGGTCGTGACAAGTTGGTATCAGAGCCATAGGTTAAATATGTCTCGCCAGTCATGAGCATGTTTAGTAGACTCTTGCGGATCGGTACAGAGACGTCTGTACTTAACTTCGAGAGGCTACAGAACCCTTAGGAAAAACAAAATCTCACATTCTTGAATTCTGTCGTGTGAATCTGTTGATTCCTGGAACTAAACTTCTATTGTTTTCATTCTATCACATATGGTGAGGACTCGCACTACCGATTAGGGTGACCAGACACCAGCTAGACCAGCGAGAGTTCAAGGCCGCAGTCGAGGGAGGGGTGCAGCTGAGGCAGTACCTATGGACCTTCCTATTGTTCAGGATCAACCCCGCCGTAGATGTTCCAGCTGGACCGGCTCTGGCACCGACAGTGCCTATTGTGATTCCAGGTCTTCAGGAGACCCTATCTCAAATTTTGACGGTGTGCACCAGTCTTGCACAGTCAGTCGCTATGTCTACTACTGCCGCTACTTCTCAGGCCGGGGGAGGCACTCAGACTCCAGCTGCCCAGACACCTGAGCAGGTTACTCAGGGGCTTCAGACACCGGGGGCAGCTCCAGCCCAGCCGGTTTCCCCAGCCCAGGATTTTGTGGTCCCAGCTTTGGCAGACGATAAACAGTGCAGGTGGGAGAGATTTAGTAGACTTCAGCCTCCGACTTTCAGTGGTACTGAGGGATAGGATGCCCAAGGCATCTTAGACAAGTGTCAGAGGATTCTTCGCACAACAGGGATATTGGAGGCCAGTAGAGTCCCATTTACTACCTTCTAGTTCTCAGGAGCTGCACTCACTTGGTGGGAGGCCTATGGGAGGCGTAGACCTATTGATGCAGCGCCCGTTACCTGGCGTCAGTTCTCTATTCTTTTCTTGGAGAAGTATACCGCAGTCCCGCAGGGAGGAGCTGCGCAGGGAGTTCGAGCAGTTGCGTCAGAGGGACATGACCATGACGCAATGTGAGATGAGGTTCTCCAACTTGGCTCGTCATGCTATTTGGCTATTTCCCACGGATAGGGAGAGGATCAAGAGGTTCATTGATGGCCTCACTTATCATCTTCGGATTTTTCTGACCAGGGAGAGGGTATCTGGCGCTTCTTTTGTGGAGGTGGTTGACATTGCCAGAGAGATTGAGTCAGTTCTCCGCCAGGAGCGAGTTAAGAGGGAGGCCAAGATGCCTCGAGGGTCTGGTAGTTTTGGTGGTGTTCATTCAGGAGGTCAGTCTCAGCACAACAGGGGGCATGGTCCCCGCAACTCTCATCCGGGCCGTTCCTCATTCACTGCTCTTCCAGCCCAGAGTTCATCTCGGCCACCATCAGTTCAGGGTTCCTCGACACATGGTTCTTCTAGTGGTTATTTTGGTTCTAGGGGTTCCCTTCAGTCCCCTCCGTCATTTTCTAAGAGGGGTTACTTTGAGTGTGGTGATCTGGGTCATATCAAGAGGTTTTATCCCCGTCTTTCGGGTAGTTCATTCCAGCCTAGGAGCCATCCTTCAGCTTCAGCACCAGTTACTTCACCACCCGCCTAGGAAGCTAAGGGTGGGGGCCAATCAGCTAGAGGCCGCCCTAGAGGGGGAGGTCGATCGGGTGGAGGTCAGCCTCGATTTTATGCACTTCCAGCTAGACCAGATGCTATGGCCTCAAATGCAGTGATTATAGGTATTGTTTCAGTATGTCACCGAGATGCTTCGGTCTTATTTGATCTAGGTTCCCTTCTTATGTTTCATCATACTTTGCTCATTTTCTAGATATTCCCCGTGAGTCCCTAGTTACATCTGTTCATGTGTCGACCTCGGTGGGCGATACTATTATTGTGGATCGTGTGTATCGGTCATGTATGGTATCTATTGGGTGTATGGAGACCCGAGTGGATCTGTTATTTCTTAGCATGGTTGACGTTGATGTGATATTGGGCATGCGATACTAGTATTTTCGAGGGTTTAGTGGTGAGGTTCGGTTGAGTATGTTCCTAGTAGGGTGATTTCTTACCTGAAGGCTCAACGTATGGTAGAGAAAATGTGTTTATCATATTTGGCCTTTGTGAGGGATGTTAGTGCTGAGACTCCCACTATTGATTCTGTTCCTGTGGTCCGTGATTTTCCGGACGTGTTTCCTGCTGACCTGCCAGGCATGCCACCTGACAGGGATATTGATTTTGGTATCGATTTGGTGCCGGTCACTCAGCCTATTTCTATCCGACTGTATCGTATGGCACCAGTGTAGTTAAAGGAATTGAAAGAGAAACTTCAGGAACTCCTAGATAAGGGGTTCATTCGGCCTAACGTGTCGCCTTGGGGTGCACCGGTGTTATTTGTAAAGAAAAAAGATGGTTCCATGAGAATGTGTATTGACTACAGGCAGTTGAACAAGGTTACAATCAAGAATAGGTATCCCTTGCCTCGTATTGATGATTTGTTTGACCAGCTTTAGGGAGCCAGAGTATTCTCTAAGATTGATTTGAGATCCGGGTATCATCAACTAAAGATTCGGGATTCTGATATTCCCAAAACAACTTTCAGGACTCGTTATGGTCACTATGAGTTTATGGTGATGTGTTTTTGGCTGACCAATGCCCCAGCAACATTCATGCATTTGATGAACATCATGTTTCAACCGTACTTGTATTCTTTTGTTATTGTGTTCATTGATGACATCCTGGTATATTCTCGTAGCCAAGAGGAGCATGCTCAGCGTTTGAGAGTTGTTTTACAGAGATTGAGGAAGGAGAAACTTTATGAAAAGTTCTTCAAGTGTGAGTTCTGGCTTGGATCAGTAGCTTTCTTGGGGCACGTGGTGTCCAGTGAACGTATTCAGGTTGATCCGAAGAAGATAGAGGCGGTGCAGAGTTGGCCCAGACTGTCCTCAGCTACATAGATTAGGATCTTCAATTGTTTGGCGGGATATTACCGTCGCTTTGTGGAGGGGTTTTCTTCTATTGCTTCGACCTTGACCAAATTGACCCAGAAGGGTGCTCCATTCAGGTGGTCAGACGAGTGTGATGAGAGCTTTCAGAAGCTCAAGACTGCATTGACCTCAGCTACAGTGTTAGTATTGCCATCAACTTCAGGTTCTTATACCGTATATTGTGATGCCTCGAGGATATGCATTGTTTGTGTTTTGATGTGTGAGGGTAGGGTGATTGCCTACGCCTCACACTAGTTGAAGACCCATGAGAAGAATTACCCAGTGCATGATCTCGTGCTAGCATCCATTGTTCACGCCTTGAAGATTTGGCGTCATTATTTATATGGGGTGCATTGTGAGGTTTTCACTGATCACCGTAGTCTGCAACATATGTTTAAGCACAAGGATCTGAATTTGCGTCAGAGGAGATGGTTGGAGCTTCTCAAGGACTATGATATCACTATTCTATACCATTCGGGGAAGGCCACTGTTGTGGTCGATGCCTTGAGTCGCAGAGCGAAGAGTTCGGGGAGTCTAGTATATTTTCCAGAAGCAGAGAGATCATTAACACTTGATGTTCATGCCTTAGCAGGCCAATTGGTGATATTGGATCTATCAGAGCCCCGTCTGGTATGACCAGATCAGAGAGCGCAAGTATGATGAACCACACTTGATCATTATTCAGGACAGTGTCCGACAAGGTGATGCCAAGGATGTAGTTATTGGTGATGATGGGGTTATGAGTATGCATGGTCGGATTTTTGTGCCCAATGTAGATGGGATTCGAGAGTTAATTCTAGAAGAGGCCCATAGCTCGCGGTATTCCATCCATCCGGGTGCCGCGAAGATGTATCAGGATCTGAGACAACATTATTGGTGAAGGCGGATGAAGAAGGATATTGTTGAGTTTGTAGATCGGTGTCTCAACTATCAGCAGGTCAAGTACGAGCACCAGAGGCCAGGTGGGTTGCATCAAAGGTTGGATATTCCGGAGTGGAAGTAGGAGAGGATCACTATGGACTTGTAGTTAGGCTCCCACGAACTTCGAGAAGGTTCGATGCTATATGGGTTATTGTGGATTGGTTGACCAAGTCCGCTCACTTTATTCATGTTGGTACTATGTATGCTTCAGAGCGGTTAGCTGAGATTTATATCCAGGAGATTGTTTGGTTGCATTGTGTCCAAGTTTTTATCGTTTCTGACAGAGGTACTCAGTTCACATCGCAGTTTTGGAGGGCCGTGCAGAGAGAGTTGGGTACTCAGGTGGAGTTTAGCACATCGTTTCTTCCTCAGACTGACGGGCACTCAGAGCGCACTATTCACATTCTGGAGGACATGTTGCGTGCTTGTATCATTGATTTTGGGGGCTCATGGGATCAGTTTCTGCCACTCGCGGAGTTTGCTTATAATAATAGTTATCATTCGAGTATTCAGTTGGCTCCGTTCGATGCTTTATATGGGAGGAGGTGTAGATCTCCAGTCGATTGGTTCGAGCCCGGTGAGGCCAGGATATTAGGCACAAATTTGGTATATGATGCGTTGGATAAGGTGAAGTTGATTCACGGGCGGCTTCTCACGGCACAGTCTAGGCAGAAGAGTTATGCGGATCAGAAGGTCCGGGATGTGTCTTTCATGGTTGGGTAGAAGGTGCTACTGAAGGTGTCACCCATGAAGGGTGTTATGCGGTTCGGGAAGAGGGGAAATTTGAGTCCCCGGTTCATTGGGCCTTTCAAGGTGCTTCATAGGGTTGGAGAGGTGGATTATATGCACCTCAAAAAAATACCAACGATGCCGAAACTACTCAAAACTCGTCCGAATGACCTGAAAATTTGCACACACATCCAAAATGACGCTGCGAACCTGTTTCAACTTTCGGAATTCCATTCCGACCCCGATAGCTAATTTTCCGCTGCTGATCGAAAATTGCCAAAAACTCAATTTCGCCAATTCAAGCCTTCTTCTACGACGGACCTCTAAACCACATTTCGAACACACTCTATGTCCCAAATCACTTAACGAAGCTATCCGAGCCCTAAAATATGCATTCCGATGCCACCCAGCTTATCGAGTGTCCATCCGGTGTTTCATGTTTCCATGCTCCGGAAGCATGTTGGTGACCTGTCTCATGTCTTGGACTTCAGCTCTGTTCAGCTTGATGCCCTATGAAGCACCTCGAAAGGCCCAATGAGCCAGGGACTCAAATTGCCCCTCTTCCCGAACCGCATAACACCCTTCATGGGTGACACCTTCAGTAGCACCTTCTCCCCAACCATGAAAGACACATCCCGGACCTTCTGATCCGCATAACTCTTCTGCCTAGACTGTGCTGTGAGAAGCCGCTCCTGAATCAACTTCACCTTATCCAACACATCATGTACCAAATTTGTGCCTAAATCCTGGCCTCACCGGGCTCGAACCAACCGACTGGAGATCTACACCTCCTCCCATATAAAGCATCGAACGGAGCCAACTGAATACTCGACTGATACCTTTATTATAAGCAAACTCAATTTCGCCAATTAAAGTCTTATTCTACGACGGACCTCTAAACCACATTTCGAACACACTCCTAAGTCCCAAATCACTTAACAAAGCTATCCGAGCACTAAAATACGCATTCCGATGCCACCCAGCTTATCGAGTGTCCATCCGATGTTTCATGTTTCCATGCTCCGGAAGCATGTTGGTGACCCGTCTCATGTCTTTTGAGTCACCGGAAGTTGACTATTAGGTAAATGACATCGGAATGCGTATTTTAGGGCTCAGATAGCTTCGTTAAGTGATTTGGGACTTAGGAGTGTGTTCGAAATGTGGTTTAGAGGTCCGTCGTAGAATAAGGCTTCAATTGGCGAAATTGAGTTTTTGGCAATTTTCGATTAGCAGCGGAAAATTAGCTATCGGGGTCGGAATGGAATTTTGAAAGTTTCAACAGGTTCGTAGCATCATTTTGTATGTGTGTGCAAATTTTCAGGTCATTCGGACGAGTTTTGAGTAGTTTCGGCATCGTTGGTATTTTTTAGGAAGTTTGAAAATCCTTAGGCTTGAATCATGGGTTGAGTTGATGTTTCGGTGTTATTTTGGGTGTTTCAAGGGTTCGACTAAGTTTGGGTGATCATTTATGACTTGTTGGTACTTTTGGTTGAGTTCCCGAGGGCCTCGGGGTGAGTTCGAATGGTTAACGAAGGAGGTTTTTGGCCGTAGAGGGTTGCTGGTGTGTTCTGTTCTGTGATTTTTGCAAATGCGGAGGGGTGGCCGCAGGTGCGGTCATTGTAGGTGCGAATTAAGCATCAGAGGTGCGAAAATGGCTAAGGGGAGGAAGACCGCCATCGGAGGATTGACCGCACCTGCGGAGTCGCAGGTGCAGATTTGGACCTTTAAGTTATTTTGCGCAGGTACTCACCTGGGACCGAAGGTGCGATAAATAAGCCGCAGAGGAGGTTATCGCTGCGCAGAGCTTATAAATAGGAGCCTTAGCGAATTTTGGTCATTTTTCCACCATTTTTACACGGGTTTGAGCTTTTTGGAGGGTTTTGAAGAGGAAATTCGAGGGTTATTTGTGGAGGTAAGACTTTTGGACTTAAAACTCATTTATATGTGATTATTTGACTGATTAGGGGTAAAAATTATGGAAATTAGTGACAAAATTGGGGAATTAGGGCTTGTAATTGGAGATCTTTAATTGGGGATTTGAGGGGTAATTTGAGGTCCGATTTTGATGTTCTTGGTATGTATAGACTCGTGGGAGGATGAGGATTCTTGTGATATGATTTTTATAAAATTCTGAGATGTGGGCCCGGGGGTCGGGTTTGGCCAATTTCGGGATTTTGGGTGAATTTGATAATTTTCGAGTGGGTTTCGTTCCTTAGCATATATTAATCATATAAATATGATTTTTGGTAGATTTGGAGCAATCGGAGGCCGAGTCTAGAGGCAAAGGCATTGAGGGCTAGGATTTTATCCGGTTTTGAGGTAACTAACATTTCCAAACTTGGTTCTGAGGGTTCGAAACCCTGAGCTATATGCTATATGATTATAATTTAGGTGACGCACATGCCAAGTGACGGGCGTGTGAGCGTACACCGAGTGATTTGTGGCCTGGCTTATCCCATGGCACTTTCTAGTAGATATTTCAGATTGATATCCGCACTTTTATTGATGTGGTTAATGTGAACATGCTAGAAACCATACTAAGTCAAATTCTAGGGCTTCACGCCGAAAATGCTGAGACCCGAGTAGTCGTATATTCCTGTCTCCTTATGTGTTTATTTGATTTTGTATACTCAGTCCTGTCATAGCATATCATTTCATGCCTTCGGTTTCTTGATATAGTGCTTGGGCCAATAGGATCCCCTCCGGAGTCTTTTCACCCCCAGTGAGCGCATTGATATTGAGGGATGTATCTTCCCTGGGCATGGATCTTGTCCGAACTTGATGATATGTGAGGGATGGATCGTCCATGGACATGGATCTTGTCCGAGTGTTGTGTTTCGGAGATGGATCTTCTCCGTGGGGCTGGGTTGGCCTTTTTCCTCAGTACTGAGTGACTACTATCACTGGTGTTTGTGTACTATTCGGGATGGATCTTCCCTGGGCCCGAGAGCCATGTACAATACTGAGTGAACTTCGATGTGATAGTTTTGAGCACTAGGTGCATTTCCACTCTGTTGATACATTGGCATGTAGATTACTGAGATATACCTGGGTTACTTATCATAGCGGTCATATTCTGTTTTCATTATCTGTTAAAACTGTGAACATGCCTAAATTCTGTGTAGTGTTTTCATTACAATTATGGAGGTTTAGTCTGCACTACCTCTCAGCCCGTAGTTTGGGTTCGTTACTTCTGAGTTGGTGTACTCACGTTACCTCCTACACCTTGTGTGCAGATCCAGGTTCATCGAGGCCCGGTAACAGTGGTTGATGGGCTGACAGAGTTCCCTGGAGTCTTCGAGGTAGCAGCTGGCGATCGCAGCCTCGATTTCTCCTTCTTTATCTTCCTATAGTATTTTGTTTTTCTTCAGACAGTATTATGCCAGCTTACATTTCGACATTGTATTTGTAGTAGCTCGTGGCTCGGCGACACTAGATCAGGGTTTGGTTTTTAAATGATGTTTTAATGATGTTAAACTTTTAAATGGATTATTGTTGATACTTTTTCTACTGAATTTACTTTTTTTCTGAAAAACAAATCTTACTTCAACAAAACATGTGGTATGCCTAATTCCACGACCGGCGCCATCACGACCGGGTGTTTTGGGGTCGTGACAGATTTGGGGTCGTGACATCCAGAGATATATTGGATATTAATGAACAGTTTGGTGGAAAATTAATCGTTTGGGATGTGATTTATGTCAAGTACTACCAGTAGTTCCAAAATTGACAAAAACAGAGACTGTAAAAGCTACCTTGTGAAAGTTATACTTTTGACCTCAAACGAAAAGGATTCAACTAACAAGAAATATAAAGTAAGAACATATCTTATATTCAGTGGCGTCTTGCTTTGCGTCAAAAACGAAGAAGTAAGATGATTTGGTTCTTCCTGAACACTTGGTTATCAATCCCAATGGTAATAGTGGTGCATTTAATACGAGAAATATTTTTATCATTAGATTAAAATGCAATTTGTGCAAATCGTATGATAGAATTAAAAATATATCTTAGCTAGCAGCAATGAAGATGTTGATCAACTAAATAAAAGGTTGATTGTAAAATTTTATAGCAAAAACAAAATACTTTTCTATTTTTGACTCAACAGAAAATGATACCAATAATTACTACCAAGAAGAATACTTAAATACTTTAATACCAAATGACTTCTACCATACATGTTTGTTGCCAAGTTTATTTATTTTGACGTATGTTAGTGTGACCGTTTATATGATACACTAACTTCAAATCGATCTTCCATTGTATATAGGTTGATTTTGAAGAAAAAGATATCTGTCATGCTACTGAAAAACTTGGATACGCTGAATAGCTTATGTAACAACAAACAGATGGCATATAGAAGTTTTGACAATAACGTCAAACATGCTAAAATTATGATGATGGTCAATGTGCTTCTAAGCGTATTTTTATCCCTAAATTCAACATTCGTCTTAGGGAACTAAGGAATATCCTTTTAAATTTGTGTGAAAATAATTTTTAGTATGTTTATGTTTTGCGAATATAATAAATAAAGTACAAAGACAAACATCTTAATTATTGGATTATATTTATCGCAATATATTTTCTTGCATGAACAATTGTATGTTTCACTTTCAAGAGAAAAATAGTTCTGGTTAAGACAGCGCAAACAAAACATTAGCAGGAAACGTACATAAAAAAATATTGTACACAAAGAAGTGTTCGTTAAGATACCATCACATTAAATATTTTTAAAATATAATACTTAATTATCCAACTAATATGACAAAATTGATCATTTGTATAAGTTTTGATGATGTCCTTTTATTTTAAATTCATGTATTATGCTAATGTAATAATATTTTTTGGCATTTAGACAATTGTTGTATATATACATAAAATTTCTCTCATTAATTAAATTTTATTGCTCCTTCATATAAATAAATATCATCATGTGCCATTATTAACGTGCAACGCACGTTCGTAGATACTAGTTATTATATAAAAGAATAGGATAAAGTACATGAGCTCGGTGTCACAAGTACATGAGCATTTCCTATACAATCATCACAAAGCATGTCCGAAAAACAAATTGGACTAGGAAATTTTAAAATGAAAACAAATACAGAACGAGGGAGACTCTGTCAGCTGCGGATCGCCTGCGGATGATGCAGCTGGCCTAAGTCTCTGAATCCTCCACATTGCTATGAAAGTACCTGTGAAATAAAAATGCACAACAAGTGTATCATGAGTACAAAATCAACGTGTACTCAGTAAGTCGTCCGCCTAACCTCAGGGAGGTAGTGACGAGAGGTCGAATTAGACACTCACTAAGGGCCAGCAAATTTATTAACAGCATATGATGAACACGGTAGGCATGTAAAGGTAGTAAAACAACAATATATATAAGGCACTGAAATCCAAGTAAATATTGGAAGTAAACAAACAGTTACCATTTCCTCATTTTCCCTAAATATCTTAAATAAACAATTTCCTCTTTATTTCCCCCCAAATATCTTATTACTTTTAAAAATCCAAGAAAAATGTTTGACAATTTAGCATGCGCATACGGGATAAGGACAACCGGCCTGAGCCATCATAATAATCATCTCTGTGCACTGACGAGGATCGAACGGCCCGTACAAAAGTGCACCTCTCAATAAAATACTCATGTCTATGCACTGTCGAGGGTCGAACAGCCCGAACCATAAGTGCACCTCTCAATAAAATACTCATGTCTATGCACTGTCGAGGGTCGAACGGCCCGAACCATAAGTGTATTTTTCAATCCGCTGTGGTATACGACCCGCTCCCATGAGAGTGGGGGAAATAACACTCCGCTTGCGGAATGTAAATTGCTAAGCGGTCACATGCAGTAAGACACAATCAATAGTCCACCCCGAATACGTCGGGAAAACAAATACTCAAGTAATTGACAGATCTCTCTTTTAAAAACCATAACATAGTGTTTAAATCCTTTTTTCAAAATTTATTTTCCAAGTCGAATAATGTTCAATAATATCACTTTATCAACTATACAATTATCCACGGGGGAAAACAATTCTCTTTCCAGCTGATTAAGAAAATGAACTCTAGTCTTCTTTAGATATTAAATTACGATTTCTATTATATTAGCAGTCAAGTAATACAGGCAGGATCATGGGTACAACACATAAGGCGTGCTAGTGGATCCTAGGCTACCCGGACATGGCATAATAGTAGCTATGCACGGACTCCCGTCACCTCGTGCGTACGTATCCCCTGAAGATAATAGCACATACTTAATAAATTCACCTAGGGGGACAATTCCCCCTCACAAAGTTAGAAAGGAGACTTACCTCGTTCCGAAATTCCAATACCGGCTTCCAAGCCCTTCCGACAAATCCAACGCACGCACAATGCCCCAAAACTATCCAAATAACGGCAACCCAATGAAAATATACACTAATATCTGAAACAATTCCAAATTATAAAATTTCCCAACCCCGCTTAGTGAAATGACCAAAATTCCCTCGGGCCCACGTGCCCGGAATACGAAATTTCTCGAAGATAAATCCTACCCATAGCTTTACTAGTTCAAATATACAATTTACACTACATTTCATGATCTAATTCGTGGCTAAAAATCCAAATTACCATTTTGTAGGTTTCTTTAAGACTTTCAATTTCCCCACAATTTTCATGTCTAATTCCATGTATAAACCTTGACTTAACTTGGAAATGAGAAGGAATCACTTACCTCTTGATGCTTGATGAAAATCACCCTTTGAAATCCTCCAAAATCGCCCCAACCATGAGAGATATATGAGAGAAATGGCAAAAATCCGTCTTAAATTGAACACTGCCCAGGAAAACCTTATGTGCGATCGCACAAGCATGCATGCGATCGCACAAGCCTTTTTCCAGCTTCCTCCAAATCCTTCTCCGTGATCGCACAAGTATGCCTGCGATCGCACATGCCTTTTTCCAGCTCCCTCCAAATCATTCTCCGCGATCGCACAACTAAGGCCGCGATCGCACTGAACCCCCAAAACACCAGAAAAACAGCAGCAACCATTCACTTGGAAATAACCCGGAACCACCTCAAAACACACCCGAGGCCCTCTGGACCCCGTCACAGATTTTTCTTCTCCGTGATCGCACAAGCATGCATGCAATCGCACAGGCCTTTTTCCAGCTCCCTCCAAATACTTTTCCGCGACCGCACAAGCATGCCTGCAATCGCACATGCCTTTTTCCAGCTCCCTCCAAATCCTTCTCCGCGATCGCACAACTAAGGCTACGATCGCACTGAACCCCCAAAAAACCAGAAAAACAGCAACAACCATTCACTTGGAAATAACCCGGAACCACCCCGAAACACACCCGAGGACCTCTAGACCCCGTCCAATCGCACGACTCAGTCCCATAACCTCACACGGACTTGATGGAGGCTTCAAATAACATCAAACAACGCCGAAATAACGAATCGCACTAAAATTCAACTTTATGAACTTAGAAATTTTCAACTTCTACATCCGATGCCGAAACCTATCAAATCACGTCCGATTGACCCAAAATTTTGCACACAAGTCATATTCGACATTACTGACCTGCTCCAACTTTCAAAATCGCATTTCGACCCCGATATCAAAATTTCCACTTCCGGTCGGATTTCTCCAAACACCTTCAAATTCTAATCTTTAGCCAAATGAATTCAAAATGACCTCTTGACATCCGAATTCACTTCCGATCGCGCTCCCAACTCCAGAATCACAATACGAAGCTATTCCCAGACTCGGAATCCCAAACGGACATCAATAACTCTGAAATGCACTTCAAGCCCAAATTTATGAAATTCTTCTAAATTGCTAACTTCCACAATATGCACCGAAACGCTCCCGGGTTATCCAAAACCCGATACGGACATACGCCCAAGTCCGAAATCATCATACGAACCTATAGGAACCCTCAAATCCTGATTCTGAGGTCGTTTGCTCAAAATTCCAATCTTAGTCCATTTCTCCAACTTAAGGCTTCTGAAATGAGAATTTTCTTTCCAACCAACTCTAAACTTCCCGAAATTCAATTCCGACCATGCCCACGGGTCATAATACCTGAAATGAAGCTGCTCACGGTCTCAAACCGCTGAACAACACGCTGGAGCTCAAAATGGCCGGTCGGGTCTTTACAATCTCCCCCACTTAAACAGACGTTCGTTCTCGAACGTGTTAAGAACTGCTCTGGAGTTATCTGAAATCACTGTTTAACACTTCGAGCACCTGCCCATGCTACCACAACCCAGTTGAGTACATTAGCTTGATAAAATCTGAAGATTTCTCCTTTTATCCATATAATAAGCTCAGAACCTAGTTCTAATACTTGAAATTCTCTGCCAGGCCTAGTTCCAATATATAACCACCGTATCAACTACCACTCGGTATACCAGAACATGACTGCATACCTTTGCTGAATTAGCACCATGCACCGCAAAACTCATCATCTAACCACAATGACGTTCCCTGAACCTTAATAGCCAAAACTCCATAAATCTGATGCTCCCAATGCACTTCATGATGTATATACATACATCCTGCTATAATGCTGATGATACCACCACAATGGAGGAGCTGTGCAGAAATTCATACCCAACTGCAGAGTTAACAAATCATTGAATAACTCATCTTGACTCGAATCATCACCTCATTAAGAACCTGAATAGTGGTATTTGTTCTTTAATATACACTTCACATAACCTTATCACACTGATCCCTGATCCGATAATCTCGTCTCACCCAGTGTGAACTGCTCAGACAACAAATCACCCCAAACATGACCAACAATCCACAACTAAATGAACTGAACGCCTTCAAGGCATAAATTCTCAAATAAGCAATATTGCACTTCTTTATACTCAGTCCAAATCTTCAATCCATTAAGTGACTACATGTCACACTTGTACAATCTTCTCGTGGTTACGCTCCCACGAATTTCCACACCAGGTAACAGATCTGCACATCCGCATCACCTACCACACTAATAGTGCACAACACATCAAGAACCCATGACCAGGGTACAAAGCCTCTTTCACTGAATATCGATCCCAGGTGACACTGAAGATAACACCAGGTTACTCTGAACTTTCAAATCACTCTTTCTTGCTCTTCCGAGCTCATGACATCCTTATTAACACCGAACTGCAATCTTGATTCTTACTCCCAGTTACATACTGTTTACTGCACCTAACATGCCAATAAGAGGTAACGCAAGAATTCCGTCATAACTTCTGAACCACCAACAGGGTGAACACTTCATCATTTATAAACCTCTTACTTAACTCGATTCAAGAGTACCATCTCAACACACGAGTGAATTCTTACAACCACCCAACGTGCAAATCCTTATACCCAACGTGCAAATCCTTATGTAGTAGTCTATACCACCATAACCCTTCCGGGATCTGCCTACACCTGACATGCCATAGAATTCAAATGCTCCCATATGAAATCCGTTACGATGGCCGACAATCCCCGCACACACCGGCACAAACCACATGCATAACTTAATCACATCAAAAGAACTGATCACTGCCGCAAACCTGCCATTTCAACCATGGCTAATCAATCTATCTTCTTTTAATCATTTTCAATTGCTTCAGGAATAATAGCAACTTCCTTCCACTCATAGGAGACTCAACCTTCACTCATCCCGAGTGACCTTGATTCACGAGACTATGCTGCCTAAATCCCGCAACCCGTCTCATACCCTCCTGATAGTCTTTCTACAATCCGGAGTTCATTTCTCTCACTCCTCCAATACTATCCTGCATGTTGAAACATATCATAGAACATTCCAACCATCCTCTTTTTTCTCCGAAATTACTCTGCAAAAGATCGATTCTCGATCATACTGCTGCCTGAAACCCTTAAACACCGCATCCTTAACTTTTGAATTCACTAGGACCGCTATTGAGAGTCACCCACTCTGACTGGTCCCGAATACAATCAAATCCAAGGCTCTCCTAGCACATGAAAACCCCTTTCAATGAAACACGTGACCAAGTCACTATCCTGACAACTCACTTATGCCTTAAGCAAAATTCTGAATCTTCTAAAGCCTAACCCTGGTCCGACATGGCCAACATTTGCACACATTCATCAAATCCCACGTATAATCACCATCTTACTCCTTTCCCTTAGCTGTAATAACTTGCCAACACGCCGACAATATGCAACCCTATAATAACACAATCCTACAACCCAACTGTAGATGGTGGGACTCCCCCACTTAGCCCGAAGCTACTCCTTACACCACTCTAGAACTTGCCGAGATCCTTTCTCCTTTGATGACACGATCTTGCTCCACCAATCAGTCCAATTATTCCAAATTCTCTTGCTAGCACTCCCTAAATACTCAAGCTCTCTAGCATCATTCACACTTTCTGCCTCCTACCGAATAGCCACTATAACCTCTCACAGAGACTTGCCAACTATGCCATCGCTAACCTATTCACAGGAGATAACCCACCTGTGGAAATTACCCGCGGACACCTTCTAACGACGCTGAAATGCATGCTCTCTGACTTCAATACCCCATCCTATGCCCTGCTTCAGTTACCAACTTTACTAGTCCGTCCGCTCCTCATGGAAATCCATTAGATGCGCGACAATACCTTCAAATTCCAAGCTATGCTTCCGCTCCCCCATTTTGCGACTGCTCATCTTTAGCCTCTTACACCTGGCCTCCTAGAAATGGAACCACCGCCTAGTCTCACTTCAGGATCATTTTCTCCCAACTGCATTCTTCAATACTTCTTCTCAATACCGTGACCCCACGCAATCAAAGAAAACATGGCACCGACAAACTTAACACATTCCATTCGATCAACGACGGTGACTTCACGTCACAGGTGCATATCCCACCTCACTTGAAGACACCAAGTATTATGACTTTATCAACCCCAACCGGACCATTCACAATCCAAATGCCATTCCCCTGCCAGAACTAAAATACCGAAATCTCGAAATCAAACTTTGAGAAGACCTCCCTTCGAACCATTCATCACCCACAACATACGGACAAGCATTCTATCATCATATCGATATCACACGATAACCAATCGCAAGCATCATCATTACCTAAGCATAACCTTAACGCTCTCAGAAACACAGCTACTGAGCTGAAACAACATATTATTCTTTTGCAGGGCCATAACAACAACCCCAACCACTTAAACATGGAAACATCTCGAATTACATCCGTAGCACCATTTCAATTCTTCAAATTCCTGATTCATAGCAAGCGCTTCGCGACGTGTAATATTGAGTAAGAATAAACTTAGGCATAAGCCTTAAAGGAATCAAATCGCATGATGAGGAATCAAGAAATGAAGTACTCCTAACAACCCTATAGCCTCTCAAAGATAAGTACAAACGTCTCCGTACCAATCCGCAAGACTCTACTAGACTTGCTCATGACTCGTGAGACCTAAGGGAACCTAGTGCTCTCATACCATGTTGTCACGATCAAAAACCCCTAAGGTCATGGTGGCGCCAGACATCATCGTCAAGCAAGCCAATCATTAATTAATTGAAACAATTTCCTGTTTTAACATTTACGAAAAAGCATTTCCTTACACTTTATTACATATTAACTAAATAAAATCTGTCGAGTAAAATAATAGTTTGAATATTCCATTTTAGCAATTATATCCCAACACATCCCAGAACCCGGTGTCACAAGTACATGAGCATTTTCTATACAATCATCACAAAGCATGTCCGAAATACAAATTGGACTAGGAAATTTTAAAATGAAAACAAATACAGAACGAGGGAGACTCTGTCAGCTGCGGATCGCCTGCGGATGATGCAACTGGCCTAAATCTCCGAATCCTCCACATTGCTATGAAAGTACCTGTGAAATAAAAATGCACAACAAGTGTAGCATGAGTACAAAAACAACGTGTACTCAGTAAGTTGCCCGCCTAATCTCAGAGAGGTAGTGACGAGAGGTCGAATTAGACACTCACTAAGGGCCAACAAATTTATTAACAGCATATGATGAACACGGTAGGCATGTAAAGGTAGTAAAACAACAATATATATAAGGAACTGAAATCCAAGTAAATATAGGAAGTAAACAAACAGTTACCACTTCCCCATTTTCCCCAAATATCTTAAATAAATAATTTCCTCTTTATTTCCCCCCAAATATCTTATTACTTTTAAAAATCCATGAAAAACGTTTAACAATTTAGCATGCGCATACGGGATAAGGACAACCGGCCTGAGCCGTCATAATAATCATCTCTGTGCACTGTCGAGGATTGAATGGCCCGTACCAAAAGTGCACCTCTCAATAAATTACTCATGTCTATGCACAGCCGAGGGTCGAATGACCCGAACCATAAGTGCACCTCTCAATAAAATACTCATGTCTATGCACTGCCGAGGGTCGAACGGCCCGAACCATAAATGCATTATTCAATCCGTCATGGCATACATCCCGCTCCCATGAGAGTGGGGGAAATAACACTCCGCTCGCAGAATGTAAATTGCGAAGCGGTCACATGTAGTCAGGCACAATCAACAGTCCACCCCGAATACGTCGGGAAAACAAATACCCAAGTAATTGACAGATCTCTCTTTTAAAAACCATAAAATAGTGTTTAAATCCTTTTTTCGAAATTTATTTTCCAAGTTGAATAATGTTCAATAATATCACTTTATCAACTATACAATTATCCACGGGGGAAAAAAATTCTCTTTCCAGCTGATTAAGAAAATAAACTCTAGTCTTCGTTAGATATTGAATTACGATTTCGATTATATTAGCAGTCAAGTAATACATGCAGGATCACTGGTACAACACATAAGGCATGCTAGTGGGTCCTAGGCTACCCGGACATGGCATAATAGTAGCTACGCATGGACTCTCGTCACCTCGTGCGTACGTAGCCCCCCGAAGAAAATACACATACTTAATCAATTCACCTAGGGGGACAATTCTTCCTCACAAAATTAGAAAGGAGACTTACCTCGCTCCGAAATTTCAATACCGGCTTCCAATCCCTTCCGACGACTACAACGGATGCACAACGCCCCAAAACTATCCAAATAACGGCAAACCAATGAAAATATACCCTAATATCTGCAACAATTCTAAATTATAAAATTACCCAAACCCGCTTAGCGAAATGACCAAAATACCCTCGGGCCCACGTGCCCGGAATCCGAAATTTCTCGAAGATAAATCCTACCCATAGCTTTACTAGTTCAAATATACAATTTACACTAAATTCCATGCTCAAATTCGTGGCTAAAAATCCAAATTACGATTTTCTAGGTTTCTTTAAGATTTTCAATTTTTCCACAATTTTATGTCTAATTCCATGTATAAACCTTGAATTAACTTTGAAATGAGAAGGAATCACTTACCTCTTGATGCTTGATGAAAATCACCCTTTGTAATCCTCCAAAATCGCCCCAACCATGAGAGATATATGAGAGAAATGGCACAAATCCATCTTAAATTGAACACTCCCCAGGAAAACCTTCTGTGGGATCGCACACAACTAGCCGTGTTCGCATAGGCCAAGTATGCTGCACAGATTTTTCTTCTCCGCGATCGCACAAGCATGCATGCGATCGCACATGCCTTATTCCAGCTCCCTCCAAATCCTTCTCCGCGATCGTACAAGCATGCCTGCGATCGCACATGCCTTTTTCCAGCTCCCTCGAAATCCTTCTCCGCGATCGCACAACTGAGGCCGCGATCGCACTGAATCCCCAAAACACCAGAAAAACAGCAGTAACCATTCACTTGGAAATAACCAGGAACCACCCTGAAACACTCCCGAGGCCCTCGGGACCCCATCCAATCACACGACTCAGTCCCATAACCTCACACGGACTTGCTCGAGACTTCAAATCACATCAAACAACGCCGAAATCACGAATCGCACTAAAATTCAACTTTATGAACATAGAAATATCCAACTTCTACATCCGATGCCGAAACCTATCAAATCACGTCCGATTGACCCCAAATTTTTTCACGCAAGTCATATTCGACATTACGAACCTGCTCCAACTTCCGAAATCGCATTCCGAACCCGATATCATAATTTCCACTTCAGGTCGGATTTCTCCAAAAACCTTCGAATTCCTACTTTAGTCAAATGACTTCAAAATGACCTCCGGACATCCGAATTCACTTCCGATCACGCTCCCAACTCCAGAATCACCATACGAAGCTATTCCCAGACTCGAAATCCCAAACGGACATCAATAACTCTGAAATGCACTTCAAGCCCAAATTTATGAAATTCTTCTAAAATGCTAACTTCCACAATATGCACCGAAACGCTCCCGGGTTATCCAAAACCCAATCCGGACATACTCCAAAGTTCAAAATCATCATACGAACCAGCAGGAACCCTCAAATCCTGATTCTAAGGTCATTTACTCAAAATTCTAATCTTAGTCCATTTCTCCAACTTAAGGCTTCTAAAATGAGAATTTTCTTTCCAACCAACTCTAAACTTCCCGAAATTCAATTCGACCATGCCCTAGGGTCATAATACCTGAAACGAAGCTGCTTACGGTCTCAAACCGCTGAACGATGCGCTGGAGCTCAAAATGACCGGCCGGGTCGTTACAATTTTTGTGAGGATTGGATATAGTTGATATCTGGAAAAGTTAACCGAGTTGTTTTATTAATATGTGCAAGTTACTGTTTAATTAGTTTATTATTCCCTTCTTGCTTTATTATACAATGTATCCATGTTATGTTATAAATTCCCCGCCGTAGCCTCGTCACTACTTCGTCGAGGTTAGGCTCGGCACTTACCAGTACATGGGGTCGGTTGTACTGATACTGCACTCTACACTTCTTGTGCAGATCCATGTTCTGGCCAAAGTTGAGTTATCGAGTAGTAGCTGAGCATTCGTACGAAGACACGAGGTAGATCTGCTGGCGTCCGCAGATTTCCTGGAGTCTTCTCTACATTATTTAGATTGCTGTTTTATTTCATTCAAAATAGATTTATATATTTTCTTTTAGCCAAATACTTGTAGTATTCTTTAGTAGTTCGTGAATGGTGACTCCAAATCCTGGGTAGTTAGATATTAGTATTAGCTCGAGTTTCGTTCATTATTTCATATATTATTCTGGATTCATTTATTGGATAATATCAGACTTCGTATTATATATTAATTATTTTAAATGTTGAATCCCTCCAACATTAGCTTGCCTAGCAAGTATGGTGTTAAGCGCCATCACGATCACGAGGGTTGGGAATTTGGGTCGTGACAAGTTGGTATCAAAGCACTAGGTTTCCTAGGTCTCACAATTCATGACCAAGCTTAGTAGAGTTTGAGGGATCGATATGGAGACGACTTATCTCTTAGAGGCTATGAAGTTAGGAACAAATGCAATTTTTATTTCTACTCTATCGTGCAATTCTTGTTATCTCTAATACTGATTGAACTCTTTTATTCTCTCGCAGATGGCGAGAACACGTGCTTCTTCTTCCGCTGACTGACAATCAGGTCTTACATCAGTAGCATCTCCTACTAGGGGCCGAGGCAGGGGCAGGACTCAGCCCATTGCCAAGGCAGCAGCTCCAACTGTGGAGCCCCAAATAGGGATTGGTGATGGGCTGCAGCTCAGACCGTTCCAGCGGGACCAGCTCAGGTCATAGAGGGGTTTATTGCTACCTCGGTGCTTCAGGACACTTTGGTCTGATTTGTGGGAATTATGGAAAGTATAGCCCAGAATGGCACACTGCCCATGGCAGCAGCCATATCTCAGGCTGGAGTAGGGTCCAGACTCCTGCTACCCACACTCCTGATCAAACTACTCCACATATTCAGACCCCAACAGCCAATCTAGCTGGGGTAGTTCAGCCAGTTGCTGCAGCACTTGTCACGACCCAAATTCCCAACCTTAGGGGTTGTGATGGCGCCTAATACCACACTTTATAGGAAAGCCAATGTTAGAACTTGATTAGCCATTTTTCCTTTGAATATTTACTCAACACAATAAGACAATCTAAAAATAAACAACATCTAATAATTTCCAATGCATGCCTTCATGAATAAAATAATAAATTAATGAATAAACCGAGCCACAAACTAAATATATAACTATGACGCTATCCTAAGGTCTGGTGTCACAATTCACGAACTACTAAGAATACTACAAATAATGGGCTGAAAGAAACAATGTATCTGTTTGAGTGTAATAAAACAATCTCTATAAAACTTAGAGAAGACTCCAGGAATCTGCGGACGCCAGAAGATCTACCTCGTGTCTCTGAATGATGATATCAGCTACTAAGATCTCCTAACAATGGTCAGTACCTGGATCTGGACAAAAGAGTACATAGTGTAGTATTAGTACAACTGACCCCATGTACTGAGTTAGTGCCGAGCCTAACCTCGGCGAAGTAGTGACGAGGCTAGGACAAGACACCACACAAAACCTGGATATACATATAATCATGCTGGAAGGAATAACAACAATTTAAGGAATTAAAACAGCAAATAATGGGATGGAATCATGCGATGGGGAATTTTCAACATAAGGAATGAGGAAAACAATAAGGCAAATACAGGTAATGATCAACAAAAAATTTAGTAATTAAAAATAGAAAGTAAACTTGCACGGCATCACCCTTCATGCTTTTACTCTCAGCCTCACCAAATAATAAATAGAATACACGGCATAACCCTTCGTGCTTTTACTCTCATCCTCATCAGATTATAATTTAAGAATGCATGACATCACCCTTCGTGCTTTACTCTCTTCCTCACATTATAAATAAATCATGCACAACATCACCCTTCGTGCTTTACACTGTTTCTCCCAATATAATTAAGTCATGCACGACACCACCCTTCGTGCTTTAGACTCTTCCTCACAATCTAATCAAATCATCAATAACATAAAAAAGGGGATTTCACAAGAAACAATATTTCCTCATAATTTCTATCACCATCTAATATTTCAATCTCAACTTAATGTTCTCAAAGGAATTTCACAAGAAATAAATATTTCATCATGGTCACTATCATCATTTATCATTTCAATCTCAACTCGAAATTCAGCATAATAATCATCTCGGTGGAACTGGATAATAATCTCTCAACATTTCACTACCAACAATAATCACAGATGATAGGCTTTAAGACAACCAGAATAACAAGAAATAGCATTTACTCGCATGGTACGACCTGACCACAATGTATAGGTACTCGTCACCTCACCTATACATTGTATTTAGCAAACAAACAGGTAATAAGTAGTCATACAATACCTATTCCCTCAAGCTAAGGTTAGACACAACACTTACCTCAATCCCGCAGGCCACTCACTGCTCAATTACCGCTTTTCCTTTCGAATTTGCCTCTAACCCGCTCGAATCCAATCACAATTAGTTTAATATCATTAAGTATGCTAAAGGAACTAACTTTACTGAAAAATCATTGTTTTCCTAAGTTTTCTCAAAAAATGTTAAAATTCGGCCCCGGGACCGCTTGGTCCAAACTCAGGGTTCTGACCAAATTCCGTTTACCCATTCACCTCCGAGCCCGAATATGCAATTAGCTTTGAAATCCGACCTCTATTCGAGGTCAAAATCCCGTTTTTGTAAAATTCCCTAATTCTACCCAAACCCTCAATGTTTACCATGAAAATTCTTAATTTTGAATTGAAAAGTGATGAAAAACACTGGGTAATTGAAAGAGAAGAGTTTAGGATTGATTACCAACACCTTGGGATGAATTTTTATGAAACAAATCGCCTCTAGGTCTTTGTAGTTCGAAAATTGGTGAAAAATAGCTTCTGCCCGTTTTAAAACTAGTTTTTGTATGACTGGGCAGGCCTTCATCGCGTTCGCAATGGGCATGTCGCGTTCGTGATGGGTCGGGCCCAATGGCCTTCGTGTTCTCATTGGATGGGCCATGTTCGCGGAGCTTTAACTCCACATGCCATCGTGTTCGCGACCATGTGGTTGCGTTCGCATAGAGAAAATGGGTTCCCCCTCCTAGGTCCACTTAACACTTTGCTTTCGCGATGGCCTGGCCGCATTCGCAAAGGGTTCCCCCCTAGTGCTTCACATTCGCTTCCAAGGCCACGCGTTCGCATAGAACAAAAATGACCTCAGTGAAATTCTACCCTACGCGTTTGTCACGCCCCAAACTAGGGGAGGCACTACTGGCACTCGATACTATATTCGATCGAGTTAGCCACATAACATACTAGCTAACTATACTGGGGGCCCAACAGATCGGGCAGCACAACATCTGAAATACTAAGCCTGGACCGTTAAGGTCATGACCTGAATAACAATAATCCATATAAACAAATGTAGACAAGCCAAAATAATAAAGTACTAGCTGGCCGACGAGGCCGCGACTGAAGACATGCATGCTTCACACATATATATACATGCCAAGCCTATGGGTTGGAGACTGAAAGCTGCAAAAAGAAACCCAGAATATTGTTTCCACAATAGCCTCTAAGAGTGTCATAAGCACTGTCGGGACAAGGCCCCAACTAATATCCAAACTGTACAACAAAAGTAACCATCCTACGAAAGCTCCAGGAAGAGGTGGAGCTTAGCAACTCACAGCTGAACCCCGAAATCCTAGCGGAGGGGTCGATCAGAGTCCCTACCTGGACCTGCACGCACAAAACAACAATGCAGTCTCCCCAGGCAACGGGACATCAGTACGAATAAAAATGTACTGGTATGTAAGGCAGAAAGTAGAATCATACATAGCTGATGTAAAAAGGGTAATAGAGATACCACCTGACACTGAAACTCTGATAGCCTCCATGGCCGACATCCGACCTCATAGTAATCAAATATGCATGGTATGCTCGTGTAATCGTATGTCATGAATACATATATATTGATGCAAATGCATGACATACCCAACCAAATGCTAGCAATGGCGGTCTCTCCCGGTAGCTAACCGGTATTATATTGCCAACCTGTGGCCATCTATATAATATATATAGTCTTTCGGGAAAATAGTCCCCTTACCTCCGATTATAGCTCGAAGTCCATGCATAATATGCCATGTAATGATATGAACTTTGAATGCACATAATAGGCCATAAAAAGAATTAGCAAATCTTGGCTCATTGGTACTCTTATTCTCATAATCTCATAATCACCTTCGTATCGCATACAAATGTCTCGTGGAACCTCATATTTTTGTTTGAATAAGCTTGAAAACTTAACTCGACTTTTAGAAAGATATCTTAACTCTGAAGATGTTCATAAAAGCTTAAGGTTCTTCACTTAGTCCTTATACCTGATTTCTTGATAATTAGTAAAAGAAAGTATTTCAATACAAGTGTTTTAGTAGTTTAAACATAAAAATTATATTTGAGATATTTGGAAATCGACGTATCACTTTAGAGATTTTTAAAATAAACTTTACAAGGAAGAAGGACTGATCGCAAAGGCTAAATGCCTTTATTTTTAAGTCACACAACCCAAAGACGAATAAGAATTCATATATATGGGCATATAGTTAAGAAAGCCGACAAAATGACATATATAAATGTCAAATACCCTATTTAACCGAACGAGTGGAATATCAACCTAATAGCATCATGAAAATACTTCAGCTACGATCCCAATGCCTTCCACAGAAGGTCTTTCTAGAAATAGAGTAGTAAAATATCACATTTGGCGTCTTAGGAATTTCCTAGAATTCGTGCTAAAAGGAAGGAGGGAAGGGAGCTTAGCCTTAACATACCTCTCCAACGAACGACCGAATGCCTGTAGTTCCTTCATAAAAGTTGTTCCTTACGTCCTAAGCTTCGCAAACACTATATATATGCAGCTTATACGCACCTATAAACAATTCATAATTGAGTTTAAATTGGCAGATTTGCCATATGATCCTAACTTGATGAAACGTCTGTAGAACTTTGTAAAAATGATCATAAAAGAGTCCCAAGATGATTAACTTGGAAAACCAAGTATAAAGCCTGAAGAACCAGCAAGAACAACAAATTCTTATCTTCCAAAAATAGTTCCAAACATAGCTAATAGAAGGGGAAAAAGATTGCAAAGCGTAGAGATTGTGTTTCTAGGCACGGGGGCAAAGTTTAACGATAGAAATCGTTAAAAAGACACCTTAATCACTCAAGAACACCATGGGACCTTCTCTTCAGCTTTCTCACTGTTTTGGGACTAAAATGAAATGTTTTGGGGTCTTAAAAGTAGAATTTTACGACTTATACCACTTGTTTGACCCGACCCAGTTCGCGACCCGGTTTCAGCCCGGATAGTCTGCGGTAAAACAGTCATAACTCTTTACGATGTCGGTTGTATGTGAAGTTTTTTTGGTTGAGAACTAGACTCGTAGTCCTTTGATTAGGTATGTTCTTGGTCCCATAACTCTTTATATATTGGGAGAAATGATCTGATACAATTGACCTAAAGTTTAGAAAATTTATTAGAGAAATTTACGATAACTTTTGCCGACCTTTATTTCGCAACTTGCTTGACTCCAAAACTTAACATGTGACCAGTGTGATATTATAATAACTCCTAACACATTATTCTTAACATATTAGACACTCTTAGTCTTATCCCACAGTTGCAAATTAACTTAAACCTTCCGAACGCGCGGGGTGCTACCCGAGCCATTTCTTTAACCACGAAACTTTGTTTATGGAATTCCTTTGACCTAAAGCTTTAGTTTAGTTCCTTGATATTACCACACATTTTCAGTCTTATTCTCCCAATGTGCTATACCCAATCATATATACCTAATTTAACAACGTCACGTTACGTATATTACCTAAGAGAAGAGAAAAAAACACATGGGGTCTCTCAGCGTTCGCGAGTGAGGCCACGCGAACGCGAAGAATAAATTGACTGTGCACCACTAGCAGAAAATTCTAAGTGTAAAACATCTTGTAGCCTATCCAAAACTCACGCGAGCCCTCGGGGCTCCGAAAAAAACATGCATACAAGTCTAAAAACATCATATGGACTTGCTCGTGCGATCAAATCATGAAAATAACATCTAAAATTATGAATTTAACCTTAAAACTCATCATTTTTCTCAAGAACACTTAACTTCCACTATTTCTCAACCGAACGTCCGAATCACGTCAAATCAACTCCGATTCTCACCAAATTTCACAGATAGTACTTAAATACTATAATAAATCTGTACCGGGATCCGGAACCAAAATACAGGCCCGATATCAATGGTTTTAAACATTAATTAATTACTTTATTTTATTATTAATCCAGCAAAATAATTTCTTTCAAAAACTGCTTTATAAGGCTAGGGACTTTGGAATCCAATTCCGGGCATACGCCCAAGTCCCATATTTTACTGCGGACCTTCCGGGATCGTCGGAACACAGATCCGAGTCGGTCTACTCAAAATATTGACCCAAGTCAACTAAAACTAAACTTTAACTCTAAAAATTATTATTTCTTATATTTTCACATAAAAGGTTTCTGGTTTCACTTTGGGACTGCACACGTAAATTGAGATAATTATAATTATTCTTTTTATGGCTAATAAGCCTATAATGGAGTCTTTATTCATAAAATTACACCGCTTGTTAATGGAGCAACTATGTCCTCCGATGCTTTGTGGAGACTGGACAGGTTTATCAAGTTTTTCCCTGTTCATTTCAGACCCTCAAGAATATCTTGATAGCTGTCATGAGGTTATTCAGAACATGGGTATTTTGGAGACCAATGGGGTCGAATTTGTCGCTTTTCAGATGACTGGTTCCGCCAAGAAATGGTGGAGGGATTATTTGTTGACTAGACCATCTGGGTCACCTTCTATGACTTGGGATCAGTTTTCACATCTCTTTTTGGAGAAGTTTCTGCCTATCACTACTACAGAGGAGCGCCGCCGTCAGTTTGAGTGTCTTCAGCAGGGCAGCATGACCGTCACCCAATATGAGAATCGCTTCGTGGATTTGGTCCGACATGCTATTCTTTTGTTACCCACAGAGATAGAGAGGGTCAAGAGATTTATTGAGGGCCTTGCTCAGCCGATCAGATTGCAGATGGCTAAGGAGACAGGGAGCGATATTTCCTTTCAGGATGCGGCCAATGTGGCCAGGAGAGTCGAGATGGTTCTCGGATTGGGGGGTCATGGGTCACCCAAGAGACCTTCCATTTTGGTGGATTCAGCAGTGCCTCATCTAGAGGCGGAGTTTCTTTTAGCAGAGGTCATTTTTCCAGGCCATTCCATTGAGGACTTCAGGCTTCACATGGTACTTCCGGTGGTCGTGGTTCTTATACGCCTCCTTCTGCTCAGCCAGTCTATAGTGCTCCATTAGCTCCTACCATAGCACCTCCTCTGTAGAGTTATTATCATGGTCAAATGGCTCGTTAGGGTCAGCCCCTATATCAGGATAGATGCTTTGAGTGTGCGAAATATGGGTATGTTCGGAGAGATTGTCTGAGATTTTTGGGTAATCAGCATCTGTACCAGTGTTCTGGTGCCATAGTTCCGGCACCAGCTGCAGCACCACCTCCCAGCCAACAAGGGATAGGGGTTAGGTAGCCAGAGGTATGGGCCAGATTACTAGAGGTGGAGGTCAGGCCGCTAGAGGTGGAGGCCAGCCTGCTAAAGATGGAGGTCCGCCTTAGAGGTCCTCCCAGAGACATAGTTCATGGTGGTGGGGCCCAACCCCGATTGTATGCATTTCCAGCCAGACCTGAGGCGGAATCCTCTGATGCTGTTATCACAGGTACCATTTCAGTTTGCAATAGAGATGCTTCAGTTTTGTTTGATCCGGGATCTACTTATTCTTATATGTCATCATATTTTGCCTTATAATTGGTTGTGCCCCGTGATTCCTTCAGTGTCCCTGTTTATGTGTCTACACTGGTGGGGGGTGCTATTGTTGTAGATCGTGTGTATCATTTATGTGTAGTCGTTATTGAGGGTCTTGAAACTAGTGTAGACCTTATGCTTCTTGACATGGTCGATTTTGATGTCATATTGGGCATGGATTGGCTATCGCCTTATTATGCCATCTTGGACGGTCACGCCAAGACGGTTACATCAGCTTTGCCGGGGTCTCCTCAATTGGAGTGGAAAGAGACTCCTGGTCATTCTTCCAGCAGAGTGATTTCTTATGCCAAGGATCATCGCATGTTTGAGAAGGGATGTTTGGTTTATTTGGCTCATGCTCGTGATTCTAATGCTGAAGTCTCTTCAATAGATTCGGTGCCTATTGTTCGTGAGTTTCTCGAGGTGTTTCCGGCAGACCTGTCGGGGATGCCACCCGAGAGGGATATTGATTTTTGCATTGACGTGGCTCCTGGCACTCATCCCGTTTCTATTCCTCCTTACCGGATGGCCCTACTCGAGGTGAAATAATTGAAAGAACAGTTGAAAGACTTGCTTGATAAGGGCTTCATTAGGCCAAGTGTCTCGCCCTGGGGTGCACCGATTTTTTTCGTGAAGAAGAAGGATGGGTCGATGTGAATGTGTATAGACTACCGGCAGTTGAATAAAGTCATTGTCAAGAAAAAATACCCATTGGCGAAAACTGATGATTTATTTGATCAGCTTCAGGGTGCTAGGGTATTTTCGAAAATTGATCTGAGATCGGGCTACCATCAGTTGAATATTAGGGCGTCCGATGTTTCTAACACAGCCTTTCGAACGAGGTATGAGCACTATGAATTTATGGTGATATCTTTTGGCTTGACTAATGCCCCAACAAACCTTTATGGATTTGATGAATCAGGTTTTCAAGCCTTATCTGGACTCCTTCGTAATTGTGTTCATTGATGATATTGTAATGTACTCCTGAAGTCGAGGAGCATGAGCAACACCTCTGGATAGCGCTCCAGACGCTGAGTGATAGTTAGTTGTATGCTAAATTTTAAAAGTGCAACTTCTAGTTGGATTCAGTAGGTTTCTTGGGTCACATCGTATCAGTAGAGGGTATTCAGGTAGATCCTAAGAAGATATAGGCAGTCAAGAATTGACCTAGACCCACTTCAGCCACGGAAATCAAGAGCTTCATGGGTTTGGCAAGTTACTATCGTCGGTTTATGGAGGGGTTTTCATCTATAGCAGCCCCAATGACTAAATTGACCCAAAAAGGTGCCCCGTTCATATGGTCAGACGAGTGTGAGGCGAGCTTTCAGAAGGTCAAGATAGCCTTGACTTCAGCACCGGTGTTGGTATTACCATCAGATTTAGGATCTTTTATGGTATATTGTGATGCTTCTCATGTTGGGATTGGAGAGGTATTTATGCAAGAGGGAAGGGTGATTGCATATGCGTCTCAGCAGTTGAAAGTCCATGAGAAGAATTACCCTGTCCATGACTTGGAGTTAGCAGCCTCTGTTCACGCATTGAATATTTGGAGGCACTATCTTTATGGTGTTCCGTGTGAGGTTTACACGGATCATCGCAGTCTCCAGTACTTGTTCAAGCAAAAGGATCTTAATTTGAGACAGAGGAGATGATTAGAGTTATTGAAAGATTATGACATCACTATATTATATCATCCGGAAAAGGCCATTGTGGTGGCCGACGCATTGAGTAGGAAGTCAGTGAGTATGGGTAACATTGCATTCATTCCAGTCGGTGAGAGACCGTTGGATATTTTGCCCAGTCATGTTTTAGCCTGTACAATCGATGTGTCTTCCTTATTTGAGCGTATCAGAGATCGGTAGGATGATGACCCACATTTGATCGGAGTAAAATTTTAGTGTCGATGCATCTGGGATTGTATCGGCTATCGGAAGAATCAAAGATACTAGGTGTCCCAGACTGATACAAACCGATCCTTCTCAAAGGAACCCAAATTTAATGTGTAAGTATCATGGCACACATGGCCATAGGACCAAAGATTATAGGCAGCTGAGGGAGGAGGTAGCTCGATTATTCAATGAAGTCCATCTTCGAGAGTTCCTCAGTGATCAAGCTAAAAATCACTTTAGAGAAGGTGACGCCAACATAAAGAATGAGCAAGAAGAACCTCAGCATGTTATTCACATTATCGTCAGCGAGGTCGACGTCCCACAAGAGCCTATATTCAAATGCACTAAGGTATCAATCACCATAGAGAAACGGACTTGAGACTATGTGCCCGAAGACACTTTATCATTCAATGACGAAGAAGCGGAAGGCATTTCTCAGCCGCACAACGACGCCCCGGTAATTTCCATTTTATTAAATAAAGTTCAAGTTAAGCATGTTTTAGTGGATCCAGGTAGCTCGACAAACGTCATCAGATCGAGGGTCGTAGAGCAGCTCGGCCTGCATGACCAAATTGTACCTGCATCTCGAGTCCTAAACGGCTTCAACATGGCTAGTGAAACTACAAAAAAAGGGGAGATAATCCTACCAGTAAATGTGGTTGGAACTATCCAAGATACAAAATTCCATGTCATCAAAGGTGACATGAGATATAATGCACTGCTCGAAAGGCCTTGGATCCACAACATGAGAGCAGTTTCATTGACCCTTCACTAAATGATGAAGTTCCCGACGGCGGATGGTGTGAAAATAGTTTACGGGGAACAACATGCCGCAAAGGAATTGTTTGCGGTCGACGAGATGACGCTGATATCAACACCTTCAACTTTAGAAAAATCGAGCGCCAAAGATAAGTAGACGGCCAAATAGAAATCACCGTCCCAACCCCGACTGAATCGAAGAAACAGGTAGTGAAAGAAGAAGAAGAAGAGGATTTTCTAACTCCTCGAACTTTGTTGTTCCCGAATAGTCAGATGCAACCAAGTCAATTGTGGAGGAGCTAGAACAAATGATACTAATCGATTACCTGCCCGAATGAAAGGTATAGCTAGGAACGGGGTTGACCCCCGAACTCAGGAAAAAGCTCATTCAATTTCTTATTGATAACATGGACTTCTTTGCATGGTCCCATTTAGAAATGACAGGAATCCCACCGGAGATAACAACTCATCGACTGAGCTTCGATCCCATGTTCAGACCGATAAAGCAAAAGAGAAGACCCCAGTCCGAGGTAAAGCATGCCTTCATAAAGGACGACGTAACCAAACTTCTCTAAATAGGATCCATTCGGGAAGTAAAATATCCCGAATGGTTAGCTAATGTAGCCGTAGTCCCAAAAAGGTAACAAAGATAGAATCTGTGTAGACTATAAGGACTTGAACAAAGCATGTCCAAAAGACTCTTTTCCATTGCCTAACATCGATCGCATGATCAACGCCGTGGTCGGCCACGAGATCCTTACCTTTCTCGACGCCTATTATGGGTACAATCAAATCCATATAGACCCAGAGAAAAGACTTTTTTTATCACTAAGTATGGAACTTATTGTCACAATGTAATGCCCTTCGGGCTAAAAAATGCAGGAGCTACATACCAACGCCTAGTTAACAAAATGTTCAAAGAACAGATTGGAAGATCAATAGAAGTTTACATTGACGATGTGTTAGTTATGTCCCTGCGTGCAGAGGACGATTTGATTCATTTGCAGGAAACATTCGAAATCCTGAGAAAGTACAACATGAAGCTCAACCCCAAAAAAATGTGCTTTCGGGGTCGTTTTAGGAAAATTCCTCGGCTTCATGGTATCAACTCGGGAATCGAAATCAACCCCGATAATATTAAAGTCGTCGAGGATATCACCATCGTAGAGAGTGTAAAAGTCGTACAAAGGCTAACCAGATGGATAGCAGCCTTGGATCAATTAATTTCAAGGTCATCAGATCGGAGTCACAGGTTCTTCTCCTTTCTCAAAAAGAAAAATTATTTTGCATGGACCCCAGAATATCTACAGGCATTGGAGAAATTGAAGCAATATTTATCGAGCCCACCTTTGCTCCATACTGCGAAGGCAGATGAAAGGCTTTACTTATACTTGGCGGTGTCTGAGATCATGGTAAGTGGTGTCCTAGTTCGAGAAGAGCAAGGTACGCAGTTTCCTATCTGTTATGTAAGTCGAACCCTAGGAGATGCTGAAACTAGTATCCATACTTAGAGAAATTGGCACTTGCATTAATAAGCGCATCTAGGAAATTAAAGCCATATTTCCAGTGTCACCCCATATGTGTGATAACCACTTACCCACTCCGAAACGTTTTGCACAAGCCCGAATTATCAGGCCGATTGGCCAAATGGGCCGTCAAACTTGGCGGGTATGATATCGAGTATCAACCCCGAACGACCATCAAGTCTCAAATCTTAGAAGACTTCGTGGCCGATTTTACACCAACCCTCGTACCTGAAGTGGAAAAGGAACTTCTAATAAAATCGGGTACATCATCAAGGGTATGGACCCTCATCACGGATGGTGCTTGTTTTGAAACTGCCTACGGGAAATATTATTAGGCAATCCATTAAAACTGCCAAATTGACTAAAAATGAGGCCGAGTATGAGGCCATGATTACAGGTCTCGAGCTAGCTAAAAGCTTGAGAGCAGAAGCCGTCGAAGCTAAATGCGACTCTCTACTAGTAGTTAACCAGGTAAACGGAACCTTCGAAGTTCGAGAGGACAGGATGCAAAGGTACTTAGACAAATTGTAGGTAACCTTGCACTGTTTTAAAGAGTGGACTCTACAACATACACCTCAAGAAAAAAATGCCGAGACCGATGCACTTGCAAATTTGGGGTCATCGGTCGAAGAAGATGAGATCAACTCGAGGACTGTCGTCCAACTCTCGAAGTCCGTGATTGAGGAAGGACATGCTGAAATAAATTCTATGAGCTTAACCTGGGATTGGAGAAATAAATACATTGAGTACTTGAAGAACAGAAAGCTACCATCGGATCACAAGGAATCGAGGGCCTTATGGACTAATGTTGCTCGATTCACATAAGACAAAGACAGAACATTATACAGAAGGACATTTGATGGCCCATTGGTAGTATTCTTGGGACATGGAGATACTGACTATGTTCTACGAGAAATCCACGAAGGCACTTGTAGGAACCATTTTGGCAACGAGTCACTAGTTCGAAAGGTTGTCAGAGCAGAATATTATTGGGATAGCAAGGAAAAATACTCTAAGGAGTTCGTTCGAAGATGCGATAAATTCCAAAGGCTTGCACCAATGATCCACCAGCCTGGTGAACAACTTCACTCGGTCCTATCCCCATGGCCATTCATAAAATATGGAATAGACATCATCGGTCCTCTGTCATCGGCCCTAGGTAAAGCTAAATTCTTTTTATTTATGACTGACTATTTGTCTAAATGGGTTGAAGCACAAGCCTTCGAAAAGGTTAGGCAAAAAGGAAGTGATAGATTTCATATAGGATCACATCGTATGTCGATTTGGGATACCCGCAGAAATAGTAACAAAGCCGAATCAATGAACAAGACTATCATACAAAACTTGAAGAAAAGGCTAAACGAAGCCAAAGGGAAGTGGAGGGAAATGTTTCTCGAGGTCCTATGGCCGTATCGAATGACATCGAAGTCCAGCACAGGAGCAACTCCGTTTTCTTTAGTATATGGCTCTGAAGCCTTGATACCGATCAAAGTTAGAGAGCCCAGCGCCAGGTTTTGACATGCAACAGAGGCATCGAACCGCGAGGACATGAATACCAATCTCGAGTTGCTAAACAAAAAATGAGAAGCTGCACTCGTTTGAATGGCAACACAAAAGCAACAAATCAAAAGGTACAACAACAAAAGAACCAATCTTCGACATTTCAGAGTCGGAACTTAGTCCTAAGAAAAGTCACTATCAACACTCGAGATCCTAATGAAGGGAAACTAGGCCCTAATTGGGAAGGACCCAACCAAAATCATGGACATAGCCAGAAAAGGATCTTACAAACTCAAAACAATGAACGACGAACCGCTGCCGAATAACTAGAACATATTACTTCTTAAGCAGTACTATTGCTAAGGTATGACTTCCTCTTTTCTTTCGTTTATATACATATTCGGAACTAACTCACTGCAAGAGTTCGACCTAACACATCGAGACCTCAGGTTTTAAGTACGTGTTGCACTTTTTCCCTCAGATCAGTTTTTATCCCAAATGGGTTTTTCCGGAGAGGTTTTTAACGAGGCAAAAATTATGTGCTACTAGAGGATAATTCAACAATATCCAAGGCTTCTTTGCAATCAACCTCGAATATTAGGGGCATCACCCTCAGATACTATGTGCTCGAGAAATATACCTCGTGTCAATGGGTCTCGTTAAGAAAATTTTTGTAAATTTTGTAGTGGGCCAAATGATCGAATGAACCATGTCCATATAGATTAGCCGAGTCCCGACGACAAAATGTGTATGCATGTATAAATTATTCAAAGAAGCATTCTCTTTTCTCTTACTTCTCGTGTCTCGAAGTAAATTTTCTACTACACAAATCACATACTTATGGTTATGATCTGTCGTGCAAACTAACACTTGTGAAAAATGGCTCAAGAGGCAAGTACAAGCATACATTGAACACTCGGGGATTGCATATTCGAGCTATCTAAATTTGAAATCACAAGACCTCAAAGAGGCACCCCTCGATATATAGTCCAAGGCCATGATACTCGAGGACTAACATTTCGAAGAAGTTTGAAATGTTATCGAGAAATAAGTCCAAGAGACATACCCGAAGGCTATGCCCACATTAAAGGCTACGGCCGAAATAACGCGGCCCGGAGACGTCCGACTGCCGCTATAAACAAAAGGCCTTCAAATACATCGAAAAACTGGTTAAATAAGGCTACCCTCAGTAAAGTAAATAAAAAAGGGCTTTGATAAAATCATCCCTCGAATAATTAAAATGCTTTGATAAAATCATCCTTCGAAGTAACCTCAAGGGGTATCAAATTACCTTAACACAAACATGTTGAGGCACAAAAAATAAAAATGTGGTTCCGATCATCGGATCCTCAAAAATCTAGTGGCTGTAAAAAACATGTGCTAAGGCATAAAGAAATTTTCACTTGGTCCTTTAGCCGAAAAGGGGAAAATAATAACCATTTTTAGAGGCCGAATCATCCCAATTTAAAGAGCCTAAGGGCCAAAACAATTAGAGTTCAAGACCTCGCCCTCACTTCTTTCGGACCCAAGGGTTCCGCTATTCTGAGCTCAAATAAAAGTCAGTTATAGCTCGAATATTCAATAAAAAACCCTAAGGGGTATATTACTGTAAGCTCAAAACTTACCCATCATTTTATAAAACCTAAGGATTTACTTTATTCTAAAGTTCAAGACCCATTCGAACTTGGTCATAAAGATAACACATCTATAGGCTCGATCAAGCCACCCCCGACATAAAGTCTCAAATAAATTTCCGATCTTGGGGACTTACCCTCGTATAAACAAAAAAACTCGAAGGTTTGCTTTGGCTATGAGCTAAAGTTAGTCAAATTACAGCAATAAAAATCCTTCAACATTTTCAATGGAGGCAGAAAGCATATCTAGACTTGAAATATATAAATGCATTCAAAGACAAGTCTTTCTATTATATATAAAAAACATGTACAAAAGGCCAATGAAGGACTTGGAAAAAAAAAGGCCAAAATCTAACTAAGATTGGGACCAGTTTCTCAGGATTGACTTATTCTCGAGAAACTTCTCCTGGAGAAAATCCTTCCTCAGGTCCTCCATCGAACCCTCCTCGGCTGCCCTCTTCATTATCATCCTCATCATCGGAAGAGGCAAGTTGCCTGGCTTCGGCTTCAAGTTCCTTGGCCCACGATTTCCTCAGAGGGATCAAAACCTCGAGCATGAATTTCCTTGAGGTTTTTCCTCCGGAGTTTTTCCTCCGGGATTGTCACTTTTCCAAATCATTGCTCCACCGCTCCCGGTTGGAAGCCTCCCTTAGATGTATTTGAACAGCCTCAGCAGCAGCCCGATACACGGCAATGGACTTGTCCGCCATGATGTGATGACCCAAAGGGTCATCTTATGAATTAAGACACTATTCTCTTAAAAAGACTAATTTTAATTACCTCGATTTGTGTGCGCAGACCGGGCATGAATCCAGAAAGCCTTTATGTGAAAATGTGAAGAATAATAAGTTTTAGAGTTAAGAATTTGGTTTTAGTCTACTTTGCTCAATAGTTTTAGTAAACATACTCGGATCTGTGTTTCGACGGTCCCGGAAGGTCTGCAGCAAAATATGGGACTTGGGCGTACGCCCAGAATTGAATTCCGAGGTCCTTAGCTTTAGAAATCAATTTTTGAAGAAAATTGTTGTGCTGGATTTTTAAGGAAATAAAGAAATAAATTAATGTTTGAAATCATTGGTATCGGGCCCGTATTTTTATTTCGGGGCTCGGTACAGGTTTGGTATGATATTTAATTCCTATATGTGAAATTTGGTGAGAATCGGAATTGATTTGACGTGATTCGGACATCCGGTTGGGAAAATAGTGAAATTGAAATGTTCTTGAGAAAATCATGAGTTTTGAGGTTGAATTCGTAGTTTTAAATGTTATTTTGTGATTTGATCGCACGAGCAAGTTTGTGTGATGTTTTTAGACTTGCATGCATGTTTGGTTTGGATCCCCGAGGGCTCGAGTGAGTTTCGGGTAGGCTACGGAGTGTTTAGAACTTAGAAATCTCAGCTGGCGCATCTGGTATCTGTCACCAGGCCTCTGATCTCGCAATTGCGAGATCAGGCTCTGCAATTGTGAAGCTGACAGATCTGGGAAATGCGACATTTTGTTCGCAAATGTGAACCAGACCTGGGAAGGCTATCCTCATAAATGTGAGAATTACTTTGCAAATGCGAAGACTGCCCAACAAGACCAGAAGTCGCAAATGGGAAGGCAGCAGTAATTTCGAAGGGTTCGCAATGGCGAACCCCTGATCGCATTTGCAATAACCGCAACT
>ML412402.1:0-37392 GCA_005239525.1 Nicotiana knightiana | reverse complement strand
AGCCCAAACGCCTGGGTCCCGATGTCCAGTCAATTCCGAGTTTTGAAGAGTTTAAGTGTTTCCTAGTTGGAATAGAAGTCTCCTACATGTTCAGGGTGTGTCCTAAACATATAAATAGACCCCAAAACACAACTAGAAGAGGATTTTTTTCGAGAGAGGAAGCCATTGAAGTGAAGAAAAACCTGTGGATTATTACTCAGTGAAGCAAACATTGATTTTTATAGCTTTTATTCATTATTTTGTAGTTCAATTATGCAAGTTATTTTAGATTTGATTCTTATGAATATGAGTAGCTAAGTTTCTTAATCTAGGGTTTTGGTAGAACATGTTGGGGGATAAACTTATTGTGATATTAATATAGTTTTGATTGGTTGATTAATCTCTATTTGTTCAACTACGTTCTTGTTGTAGTTGATTGAAAGGCCCTCAATTAGCTGTTCCTATTTATTATGTATCTACTTAAGAGGGTNAGAGAATTGATTGAGTAAAAGTTGCGTATTCTAAAGACTTGATTGATACGTAAATTCCCTGTGGCATCGACTCTAGGCATAATACCCTGGATTATATTTGCAACGCCCGTTTAGTCTTCTATTAGACATAGTTGAGCGTGATCAGCAACTTCTGATGGGAGCTTCCCTAACTTTGACGGCTCATCGGGATTTTATCCAGCTTTCGCAAATAGCTTATAAGCGTTAGGATCAAATACTTCATCTGTTCGCTTTGTAGGGAGTTCCATATTCTGCAAACAATTTTGAGCTACAAACCCTGCAAGCGGCTTCGAGGACAACTGTACTGCCTCAATTCGTTTCACCGGAAGAGTTAACTCCTTTGGTGTGTTGGTTTGGAGATTAGATGATTCGCCCTCATCTTTCTTCCTTTTAGGGACATATTGGAGCTTAAGACTTACTTTCTTGCCATAAGATGCAATATCCCCTCTATGAGATTTATTCACGCTGGGTCGTACCTCTTCAGTAACAACTTTAGCTTTACCGATAGTTTCCTCAGCTCTTTTAGCTATGGGCTCGTCATTCTTGATTTTTATGTCATAATCAACTTTTAGCTCCTTCACAATGTGTTTTTTCAAGTAGAACTTTGCATCAACGAGGTGTGACTCTGCTTCAGTGAATGGTGCATCATCGGCAATTATCGTCTTCTCGACTTCACCCTCATAGTATTTTAAACATTGATGGTAGGTAGACGGAACTAATTTATTCTCATGTATCCAAGGCCTTCCAAGAAAGACATTGTATGAAGTCTTCGCATCTATCACATGCAGCCATGCACTTGATTTCATATCTTCAATCGTGATTCCCAGCCTAATCGCGCCTATGGCTCTTTGCCCCCTTAGTTGAATCCTTGGATCATCACTCGACTTTCTGAGAGTTCGTTCATGGGAATACCAAGTTGTTTCACAGTGTGAATTCGCAAAATGTTCACGAGGATCCTCCATCAACGAAAATTCAGTTTACCCTTTCATCACGCATATATCCAACCAGGTATAATGGGCGGTTATGAGAAGTGTCATCTAGCAGAAGATCGTCACTTGTGAAAGTGATTTTTTACTCACAAGCATCAACTTCTTGAGTAGTGGAGTTGATGAGCTTTTACGAAGATGGTGCCGACGATAGGTCATCACTCCTTTCTTTCCCTTCGTCAGTATGGAAACAAGAGGCATCAATACCCCCATGGGAAATCTTCGTGCAGAACCAACTTGGTAAAAACTCCTCCAAGGTCACTGGATGTCGTGGCTTTTGAGGGTGGTGCACCTCCACTTTCGCTTTCTTTACGTTCTTAACTGGGTTCCATCTCCTAGGTCTTTTCACCATTATCTTCCTCGTTGGTTGTTCCATTGATCCTTTTCGTGGGCCCCTCTTGTGGCGCCTACGACGAGTCACCAGCGTCCAAGCTTTATCATCCTCAGGTTGACTGTCTTCAACCTTGTAATTCTCCAGTAATTCTTCATCTTTACTTTCTTTGGAACTACTTAATTCATCTGGATTGAATGAGCCAAATATGATAGAGACATGGTTTGCACTTTCTTTCTCATATTCAAGCACGATCTTCTTTTTACGAGCCAAGCACATAACTTTGTTCTTGAAGACAAAGCACTTCTCCATAGGGTGGCTCATAAGTCGATGATATTTGCAGTAATTTGGGTCATCTATTTTCTCAGCTTCATTTGGTCGCTTTATCTCTGAAAGCTCAATGAGACTTAACTCGAGGAGTTCTTCAAAAATAGTCGACACATCAAAATCTAGAAATGGGTACTCTTTCTCTTGCATTTCTTTTAGAGTCAACTTTCCACTTGGCTTATCTTGAAACGAAGTGGATTTCATACTCTGATTTTTGCTCATCTTGTTCGTGAACTTCACAGGTGATGTGTTGACATTCATAGCTTCTTTATTTTCATATCTTGGTACAAACTTGCTCCATTTTTTGACTTCTTGCTTGTCTTTCCCTTTGCGAGGTTCATAGATGGGCAGCCTTTCATTCCCAGCAGAGGCCATGCTCAATTCCATGTCATGTGCACGAGTTGGAAGTTCTTCAAATGTGCCAATCTTGATACCTTGCAAGATGTAGCACAACACCCAATGCATACCTTGGATGAACATCTCTATGCCAGAAGCTTCACTAAGCCTATATTTATAGTTGAGTCTTGCATTCCACCAACGATTGATAAAGTCGATAACTGGTTCACTCTTCCGTTGACGAGTACTTGTGAGTTCTATCATACTCACAGTACATCTCGTGTTATAAAAGCGATTGAGGAATTCTTGCTCTAGTTGATCCCAGCTATCAACAGATCCAGCCTCGAGGTCCGTGTACCAATCAAAAGCATTTCCTTTTAATGAGCGGACAAACTGCTTGACAAGGTAATCTCCATAAGTCCCAGCATTGTTGCATGTCTCAACGAAGTGCGCCACATGTTGCTTTGGATTGCTTTTGCTATCAAACTGTTGAAATTTCGGAGGTTGATATCCAGCAGACATCTTCAACATATCGATCCTTGAAGTGTACGACTTTGCATAGGTAAAAGAGGACTTGGAAGCAACTTCATATTTGTTTTTTATAGTCCCTTCAATAAACTCCTTTAGTTGATTGATTGGAATCATCCCTTCCGAAGAGACTGGAATTTCCTTAGTGGATGCAACTTGTCGTGGGGGAGCATCAATCTCTTGGACTTCTGGGAGTTTTCTAGGTGCATGGGTGGATTCTTCTTCCATCAAGATTCCCACCCTATCTGTTAGCTTTTCGATTCTAGCATATTGATTTTGCATGCACTTGGTCAAGCCAACGATTGCTTCCGTCAAGTTTGCTAACTACTCCTCCACAGATGAAGTGTTTGTTACCATGGCTTGCATGATTGTCATGGACGATGGAGAGTAGCATGGATTTTCACACAAATTGATCCTTGATTGGCTCACGCTATGTGGTGTAAGTGGGGAGGATCCATCACTTGAAGCGTCATCATCTTCCTTCACAACAGAGTGCTTGGATCCGGAGAGGTCAAGCAAAGCAAGAGTTTTCTTGATCTTTTCAGCAACATCGCTTCCTCCTTCGGGTGCATTTGTGGAAGATCTTGATCCTTTTGAGGATGAAGATCCGAAAATAGGGGTAGATATGGACGTCACTTGGGATGCTTGTTGTCCTAACGAGCTTTCTTTGCTCCTTGTAACTGGTCCAAAGCTTCCAAAGGTAACTTCGAGTATGTTTTCCACATCAGTATAGAACCTGAAATTAGCAGCCTTGGTGGAAGTTGAACTGGAGTTGATTTTCTTGGAAGCCATTTTGTTGTTCTTGAAATTTGGTGATTGAAAAGTTGAGATGAGAGGTAGAGATTGTCCCACTGGGCGTGCCAGAATTTGTAGACAATAAATTGCATCGAGAAAATAAAAAATCAAGACCGAAAAATATTGCAACAATCGTAGTATTTTATTTCGAATATTATGAGTGTGCAATCTCTATGAATCCTCTGATTCTTCTTTCCAATAGTAAATAAATTCAAGGCCTTTGAGTTTGACCTTGAATCTATATTTGTTGTCACGAACAATGAACTTGAATTCAACTAGCACGAACTTTGATTTGAATTCGTACTCCTTAAACCTTGATTTGTTCTTCGTTCTTGAGCTTGAACTTTATTTCTTGAACTTGAACCTTGTAGAGAAATTTACGGCGTTTGATCCACGAGCTCTCCCTTGCTTCTTGTTATAACTTCTCGTATTTTTTTTTGAGTTATGAAGACCCCTATTTATAGTTGTGGGAGGGAAGAGTTATGATAAGAACAAACTCTTTTTGACCAATCAAATTGAAGAGTGACAAGCCCGCATTTGATTGGCCAGAACATGTCACTTGCACATGTGGCGTGATTTCATTGGCCTTTTAATGTGACTTGGCATGCTTTGTCATTTTGTCACGTGGCACCATCCTATTGGCTCTTTTGTTTGACTTGGCGCACCACATCATTTGACACGTGGCACCAAACTGGGCCTCTAGGAAGATAATATATTGGGCTTAATGAGATGGGCTCATCACTTTTAGCCCAATTAAATGGGCTAGTCCAATGGATTAAGACTTATTTATTTAACTCATATATATTGGACTTATATATATAATTCCATTATATTAGCCCATAATATTTATTTGGATCAATAAAATCCAAATTATTTTATGAATTTAATTTTAATAAAATTTGTATGCCTACAATATTCATGTTCAAACACAACTTTAAAATCAAATATCATTTTTACTTGAAATATTTTTCACCATATTTTGAAATTTTACAATTCTTATGCCCATAGCCCACTAATCAATTGAAAGGAAAAAATGCTCCCTCGAGCACCTTATTCATTCGGGTGTGGAGTCTGCTTGTTAATGCTTATCAAGGTCTTTTCGGTCATCTTAAGTAAATGTTGAATCATTACGTAATTTGAATTCATTAGCCAGAGAACTAATTTTCTGTTCTCTAGCTAATGAATTCAAATTAAAAAATTTAACTGACCAAAGAGTTCCACTATATTTGTTCATTTGCAGTCGTTTTAAATTTCGGGAAATAATTAATTAATCCGCTTGACACATAAACAACTGATTCTCAAAATATAAACAATAGAGACATGGGCCACAATATAGCCCTAATATTGTAATGGGCTGTAATATGGCCCAGAACCTGAAAGGAATTTTTTTTTTCTTCCTATACAATATTTGAAATTTATTTATTAAAATAGTTCAAGTTTTGTATAATATCCGCCCTTACAAGTTTTTCTTATAATTTATATATAATTCATTTTTAGTGCCTTAAATTAGAAATTCTTTGCTTGGAAAATGGCGTAACTGTAGGGAACGAAGTTCAATTGTCCTTCCATTTAAACAAGACTCTGTCTAGCTAGTGGTGTCAATGGATATTGGAAAACCAATTAAATCGACCGAACCGAATTGCACCGAACTGTTTTTTAGGTTTCTTTTTTAGAAACCGTAGGTTTCTATATAAATCTATAACCGCACCGATAAGTAGGATATGTTTTTTATTTTATAAAAATAAACCGAAAAAATACCCAACCGTACCGAATAATTTTAAATGTGGAAAATATATTTATCTAGTAAGTTTAAAAATAATAATGCATTAAATTTTTCTTTAGGCCTTGGAATTATGAAAACTATTATAACCCAATAAGTAATTAAACTCAAAATACTAATTTCTAAAACCTATTGTGCTACTTCTATTTAAACTAAATTACTTCAAGTATCTTTATTAGCAAGACACAAAGTATTATAGCGATTATAAGTAGCAAACTACAACGTATTTAATATTAGCAAGACACACAGTATTTTAGCAATTCTGAGTAGCAAACTACAATGTATTGAATATGTTTCCTTTCATATAATTTAGATTTATCTTTTTGAATATTTAATGTAACGACCCGACCAGTCATTTTGAGCTCTAGCGTGTCGTTTGGCGGTTTAAGGCCATGAGCAGCTTCATTTCAGGTATTATGATTTGTAGGCGTGGTCGAAACTGAATTTCGGGAAGTTCGGAGTCGAATTGGAAAGAAAGTTCTCATTTCGGAAGCCTTAAGTTGGAAGAATTGACTAAGATTGGATTTTGAGTAAATGACCTCAGAATCAGGATTTGAAGGTTCCAGCAGGTTCATATGATGATTTCGGACTTGCGCGTATGTTCGGAGCGGGTTTTGGATGACCCGGGAGTGTTTCGGCGCATATTGTAGAAGTTAGTATTTTGGAAGAAATTTCATAAGTCTGGGTTGAAGTGCAATTCAGTGTTATTGATGTCCGTTTGGGATTCCGAGTCTGGGAATAACTCTGTATGGTGATTCTGGTGTTAGGAGCGCGATCGGAAGTGAATTCAGAGGTCCGTAGGTCATTTTGCGGTCATTTGGCTAAAGAAAGAAAATTTGAAGGTTTTGAGGAATTGAACCGAAAGTGGAAATTTAGATATCAGGGTCAGATTCCGATTCCGAAAGTTAGAAAAGATCTGTAATGTTGAATGTGACTTGTGTGCAAAATTTGGGGTCAATCGGACGTGATTTGATAGGTTTCGGCATCGAATGTAAAAGTTGGAAATTTCAAAGTTCATAAAGATTGAATTGAGTTGCGATCCATTGTTTCGATGTTATTCGATATGATTTGAGGCCTCGAGCAGGTGCGTGTGATGTTGTGGGACTGGGTTGTGTGATTAGACGGGGTCCCGGGGGCCTCGGGTGTGTTTCAGGGTGGTTTCAGATCATTTCCCCATGGTTTGCTGCTGCTGGTTTCTGGTGCAGCTGGTGTGCATTGCGATCGCGGTCGTTGTATGCGATCGCGAAGAGGAAAAATTGGAGGCTGCTGGGATTGGCTTATGAGAACGCAGGGAGAGGAGTGCGATCGCGAAGGTATAGGGAAGCTGGCCTTCGCGAACGCGTTTGGAGGATTGCGAACGCAAAGATTAAAATTTTGGGCCTGAATTTCTGGGCTTCGCGAACGCGGGGTCATAGACGCGTTCGCGAAGAAGGGCAGTGATGGGCATTGAAGTGTTTCAAAAGACGGGATTTGGCCGTTTCTTTTCATATTTTTCTCTTGGTTGGGCGATTTTTGGAGAGCTTCAAGTGGAGATTTTCGTCATCTATGTCAAGGTAAGTTGTTTCTACTCAATACAAGTTAAATACAAAGTTTGTATATAGATTTGGTCATGAAAATTAGTAGAAATTTGGGATTTTGAAGAAAGACCTAGAATGTATATTTTTGGATTTTGACCACGAATTTGGGCATGAAATTGAAAGAGAATTATATATTTGAGTTCGTAAAGTTATGAGTATTCTTTATCTTCGAAAAATTTCGGAATCGGGGCACGTGGGCTTGAGGATAATTTTGTCAACTTTCCGAGCGGAGTTGGAAAATTATATAAATTGAATTGTTATAAGTATTAGAGTATATTTTCATTGGTTTGCCCGTTATTTGGATAGTTTTGGGCGTGGTGCATCAATGTGAGTCGTCGGAAGGGATTGGAGGCTGGTTATGAATCTTCGGAGCGAGGTAAGTTTCTTTTCTAACCTTGTAAGAGGGAATTGTCCCCATAGGTGAAATAGTTAAATATATGCTACTGTGTGTGGAGGATACGTGCATACGAGGTGACGAGAGTCCGTGCATAGCTACTATTATACTTATGTTCGGGTAGTCTAGGACCCAAAAGCATATTTTACTTGCCGTACTTGTAACTTTACTAACGAATTTAAAAATGTTTAAACCTTATCGAGCTTAACAAAGAAATTTCTAGAAAAGATTTAAATACTATCTTTTGTGACCATTAAAAGAGAAATTGTCATTTTCTTGGGTAATTGTTTTCTCGATATAGTCGGGGTGGATTGTTTGAATGTGTATGCTTATGTGTGACCGCTTCACAATTTATATTCCATGAGCGGGGTGATTTCTTCCACTACTCTCATGGGAGCGGGCCGTACGCCACGTCAGGTTAATATATGCATCTATGGTTCGCGCCGTTCGATCCTTCGGCAGTGCACAAATTACATTTATGTTGGTTCGGGCCGTTCGACCCTCGGCATTTCCTGCGCATGATCTTTGTTGGATACCATCTGTGATTTGAACTGTTTAATTGTCTTAAGATATTTTGGTTACCTGAGATGACGGAAACTGGGATTTATAATATATAGAAGAAGTTGTCCTTTCCTGCTGTTATATGTTGTTTGATAGTAACATCCATGTTTGACATCACACTTGATTATATTAATTTGACCTCTAGTAAATGTCAAAGTCGACCTCTCGTCACTACCTCTTCGAGGTTAGGCGGGATACTTACTGGGTACACATTATTTTTATACACATGCTACACTTATTGTGTATTTTGTTGCACAGTTACATGTATATCTAGTGCCCCACTTGGCGTCGTGGCATGGTTGATATGGGGACTTGGGTGAGCTGCACCCCTCGAGATGACCCGCAACCAGCAGAGTCTCCTTCAGCGTATTGATTTGTACTTTCTTTACTGTCCCGTTTGTATTCTGGACGGTTATTGTATTTCATTTGGTTTTTCTTAGAAATTGCTCATGAACTTGTGACACCGAGTTCTGGGATGTATTTGTTAATTGAGGTGTTAAAACCTTGTTATTTACTCAGTAAATTTTTATCGATTTTCATACAATGAAATGAAAAGTAACGATTTCAAACTAATAAAGTAGGAACTTAATTAACTAATCAGTGTTGGCTTGCCTGACTGTAGTGTCTGGCACCATCGCGACCTTAATGGATTTTTGGGTCGTGACATTTAATCTTCTATAGAATTTATTCTTGAGTCCCAGCTTGGTTAATATCTTTTCACTCGTGTGATTTATATTTTCTTTACCTTTGCTTGATTTCTTTTACGTTGTTATAAAATAGTTGATGGATCTATAGTTTAACCATTTTTTATTTTTTTAAATTTATCATTCTTTAAACAGTAAGAATGTCTAGAGAGTTTTGCTAAGTCCTATAAAAGAATGTATGTTATTGCGTTCTACTTCTACTGGTAACTTTTACATGATATTTAAAAAATACTGAAAATTAACCGAACCATACCGATATCGAAGAGAAACGACATGATTACGGTTTCGAAAAGTCTAATTTTGGTTATACATAATAGAATAATCAAAAAATTAGTATGGTACAAAGTTTATAAAATAACCAGCCGAACCGAACCGAACCATTGACACCCCCCTACTTCTAGTTGTGTGTTACCTATTTTAAGCCATAATTAGCGCAACCTTTCTCTCCCTTTGCCATAATTGCCCATTTTAAGAAAGAATGGTATAGCAGCATACAAATTAAAAATAAATTTTATACAAAATTTGATATATATATATATATATATATACATACATACACAATAATATACATAGTAAAAGTAAATTTCATACAACTAATTAAACATTATACAACTTATTTATACCTTATCTACAACTTTCATACATCATTCTTACCTAATTAAATACAACTACAACTTCATACAACTTAAATACAATTTTTACATGAATTTTACACAATATATCTTTTGTATGTAATTTGTATATAATTTGTGTATATTTTGTATGTGCTGTGTTCTTATGCTTCTTCTTTGAATTTCTATCTGAAGATCCAGCCAAAACAAATCTAATCTTCACCAAATATCCTCAAAATCGAGATATAAAACTCCATTGAATATTCCTAACTGTTTGCAATAACGCCCAATCCAAACAAAAAATAATTTTTGAAAATTCGAATTCGGATTCAAAGCTTCGAAGCTTTTTAAGGCTGTCAATGGTGGAGAGTCAAATACCTTAAAAATTTATTGATTGACAATTTCAATTCGAACAATCCATCCAAATAATTAACATATATATACTGCTAGCCCGCCATCGGAACACCAATAAGAAAAGGGAAAGCCCGAAAAAGTTCCAAACTCCAGCCATAGCAAATTTCAAATCGATAAAAAATATCCATTTGTTCAACCGTTGTTAAAGAAAAATATGAGCTTTATAAGGAAAAACCTTTAGAATAGTGTAGAAGGAGGGTTAATTTCAAAGAAAGAAAGAGGGAAATCCTTTAGGAAGATCGGGATTTGTCTGGGCAAGTAAGGGATTACGAGGATTTTAGGGGATTTACTAAATTAAAAGGCTACAATCAAGGAATACTCATTTAAAATTAATTTTTATATAATTGATAAATTATATATAATCATATAATTAAGTTAAACTTGATTAGAGAAGGTAAAAAAATTTCATACATAATATAAATAGATAAAAATCTCAACCTGAAATCTACTTTGGATGGGTTAAACCTTTCTTGACCCATGAGAAAAAAGAACTTTCTGGGCCCGAAAAGTCGAAACAGGCAATTTCTGCTTGACCAAAGATCTTGTTTAGTACATAGCTTCACCACCTAAATATTTGGGAGATTTGCATAAGAGATTTTTACCTGATTATACTATATTAGAAATTTATTAATCACTTTTCTTTAGGTTCCTCAAAAACTACATTATGTATCTATATTTACTAATTATGTACATAATATGATAAAAGAAGGATCCCTTAAATATAAGAATTAATTTATAAATGTATCTTCCATCCCATCTATCTACTTAATTAGCCTCCTACAATCACGAATTTTCCTCCCAGTTTTAAAAAATTTTAAACTCATTTTGTCTTCCATACAAATCAACCCCTCTCTCTCTCTCTGTAATACAAATCAAACTATTATCTCTATAAAATTATAGCATTATATATTTTTCTGAATCAATTTCACCACGAACCATTAAAAAGTTCAGGTAGAGGGGTTTGCCATTGACATAGCATTAAAAAGTTTCGAAACTTTGAATTAGATATTCAGATTTTACGAGTTTGTGATTTCTTTGAATTTGTGTTCTTGGAAACGATTGAAAATATCCTTTAGATTTTATATCTCTATTTTAAGAGAGATTGGTTAAGTTTAAAGTTAGTTTTAGGTTGAATTTCAGAATTAAACTCGAGGAAGAAAAGTTTCGGAATTATATTACGATTGTATGATAAATGTATCATAATTGTATCTGAGATGTATTTGATACATCAATACCTAAGACAATTCTGATACAATATTAACACTAGTAAAATACAATATTGTATCATAATTTAAGTTTATTCTAGGTGGATATTTTAAATTGAAACTTGAAAAAGATGAAGATCAAAGTTGTATTATAATTTATAATTGTACCACAATTGTATCACAATGTGTACCTAAAATAATCCATGATACAACACTAATACAAGTATAATACGACATTGTATCAGTTTAAGTTTAAAGTCGGTTTTAAGTTATATCATAATTGTATCAGAATTGTTTAAGAATTCTTTTTAGGATTGTATCAAATTTGTATCTGAATTACGAGCGGTTGTGAGTGACGAATTTCACAATTTGTATCACAAATATATGATAATTATATATTAATTTATTAGTATTGTATCAGGTATTATTTTGGATATTAATGTACCATCTACAAGTATGATACAATTGTGATACATGTATGATACAATTATGTTTTATGTATTGATGTATCTGATACAATTCAAATACAATTATGATACATTTATCATACAATTCCTGAATATTTCTTCATTTTCAGTGTTGTCCAGTCTCCCAGCAAAAGAACAATGAAGTTGATAATTTAATAATATAAAGCTGTAGGTAATGGTGGGAAAAGAGAATATGGAGATTATGGGTGTAGATTAAGGAATTTTGTTGTAAAAAAAAAGGAGAGAGAAGAGGAGATGAAAAAAAGAGAGGAAAAGATACAATTGAATCCCTTAATTGAAGACACTAATAATGAGGTGGAGCCTTTTAAGGAGCAATCTACACAATTTATACGAAAAACATATATATTTATTAAAAATTACAAAACATAAAGAACATGGTAAATAAATTTGTAATATAGTATAGTTAGATAAAAATCTCTTTGCATAAAGAGGATTATGTAGTGTTATTGTTTTTATTTTGACCCCGTTAACAAAAATTCTTAAAAAAAATATATGTTACAAGAATTTTAAAATTTCATATCACGTGAAGCACGCTGCCAGAATTTTGAAGCATTTATGCTACAAAATTCTGGTAGCCAACTTTAATATTCCGGCGCCGATTTATTCTACGAAAAAAAATTAACGATGTCAAAATGTAAATAATGATTCTAAAAAGGTCCATTCGATATTCGGCATAATTTCCTGTAAATTTCTTCTAAATTTGCCGAGTACGTTTTTTACTTGGAATTTGAAAAAAGGAAAAAAAAGAAGATGTTGTTAGCATATGCTAACTTTAGTGTTAGAAAAAAAAAATGTATATTACCATAACGAGTAAGAAAAAACAAAAACATCGTTGAAACTTTAAGGCAAAATACATGAGTAGCCATTTGAACTATACACCAAATCCATATTACACGACGAATATTACTTTACACAAAATTGTGTGTCTAATACACGTTACTTTTTGACAGATAGTATGCACGTGTCTAACAAATAAAGTAAGCGCGTAAAATCTCTAATTTTATGTGTCATAATTTTTTAACATATGGCACTAGTGGGTCCCATTATTCTATTCATTTCTTCATTTTCTCCTGTATTTCTTCGTAAAAATTGCGCGGGACATCCTATTTGATCATCCCCATTTAACATATACCCACTTTTTTTAAAAACTTTTAACTTGTAACTTCAGCTCCCCTTTCCCTCTCTGAGCTGAAGTTCACCAGTTAAACTGAAGTTCGCCAGTTATAAAGACAAAACTTCAGCATACGGGGCTGAAGTTCCCCAGTTACAAAGACAAAGAGCTGAAGTTTCCCAGTTACAAACTTCAGATCTAGAGCTGAAGTTCCCAAGTTATAAATACAACAACTTCAGCATACGGGGCTGAAGTTCCCCAGTTTACCAAGACAAAACTTCAGCTCTGGAGCTGAAGTTCTCTAGAGCTGAAGTTTTGTCTTGGTAAACTGGGGAACTTCAGCCCCGTATGCTGAAGTTGTTGTATTTATAACTTGGGAACTTCAGCTCCGTATGCTGAAGTTCCCCATTTACAAAAGACAAAACTTCAGCTCTAGAGCTGAAGTTTTTGTCTTTGTAAATGGGAAACTACGATGCTGAAGTTGTTGTATTTATAACTTCGGAACTTCAGCCCGTTATGCTGAAGTTCCCCATTTACAAAAGACAAAACTTCAGCTCTAGAGCTGAAGTTCCCTAGTGTAACTGGGGGAACTTCAGCCCATATGCTGAAGTTTTTGTCTTTATAACTAGGGAACTTCAGCCCACTCTATTTACAAAGACAAAAACTTCAGCTCTAAAGCTGAAGTTCCCCATTTATTAGAGCTGAAATTCGCAAGCTACTTCAGGCCCGTCTACTAGAATGCTGAAGTTTTGCGTGATTGCCTTTGCTACTTCAGCCCCGCATGCTGAAGTTATGCGCAAAAGCGAGTACAAATGTAATTTTTTTTACAAAGCGGGTATAAGTTAAAACGTGGCACAAAAAATGGGTACGGATGCAAAGCCCCTATTTCTTCTTCTTCTTTTCATCTTCATTTTTTCCGATTATTAATTAAGTGCAATTTGTCTTTCTCCCTCATTTTTTATCCAAAGCAAAATCTGACCTTTTGTGCCCAATCGTCTCAGTTTAAGCTTCTACGGTACTTTCTGTTATGTTTTTTTATTTTTCACGGCAGTCGATTGAAAGGGACGGTTGCTATGGAATTTTGGGGTTTCCAAGTGAAGCAATTTTGGGGTCTCATTCTATAATAATTTTCACGGCGTGGTTAATATTTTTAAATTTTGGAGTCTCTTTCTATGGTACTTTTTGTTATTTTGGACAAATTTCTTTAAATCACCTTACGACTAATTGTTCTTCAGGAAATCAAGACGAGTTTTGGCACTTCAATCTTCAAATTACCTTTGTCTAAAGGAATATTTAATAGTGTTGTTGAACATACTTCTTAATTTGCTTTTTATATTGAATTTGCTTATTTCTACACCGAATTAAAGCCAATTTTGAAGTGAGTTTTTGGTCTTACTTTATAATCTAGCTTGATATTATCTCAAGATTTCTGATTCTTCGCGCTTCCTTGAGATTTTCTATTTTAATTTTGGTTTGAATCGGAAGGTGGTGACCTGAATTATTGTAGCTGTCGGCGGTAATGGATAATTCGTCGGAGAAGAGAAAGAGATGAAAGGGAGAAGATGGTTAAGGGGTATAGTTATAATTTTTTTATGTTTTATTTTTTTATAAAAAATAATGACACGTGTCACAATTTTGTTGATGCGTGATATTACTCATGTTTAAAAGAATTAGTCAAAAAAAAAACTGTGTGTATTAAACACATTATGGAAAAATTAAATATGTAAAATAATATTCGTCGTCGGAATTTGGTACGTAATTCGGCTGACTACTTATGTATTTTGCCAAACTTTAACGACCCGTTCTTTCCTAAAAGAAACAAAACCAAAATACACTCTCAGACTAAATCGAAAAATAATCCTCTTAAACTAAATTCAACATTCAAATATAACACCTGCCCGTTTACTCCAAACATCCCCTTTCACACACAAAAAATCTAGGAATTTTTTCATACCTATACAAAATTAGAAATTTTATTACTAAAAGTGTTTATGTTTACATAATTATCCGACCTACCCATATTTAATCTACAAAATATATACATTTCACTTTAAAAGACTCTCAATCAATTATTAATGCCTTCAATCAAGAATTTAGTTACACCCTTTTCAATTCTCTTTCTTCCTTTTTCAATGTGATAAACAAGTTGTTCCTTCAATTCAATTTGCAAAAGAGATCATCATTGACACTGTTATTTCTCTTTACACACTCCCTCTCTCTCCGCCTTCTTCATTTCCAGATCCAAACAGACGAATAGCAACTGATTCTTTCCCAGATTATTCGGTCGTGGAAGTGCAAATCCAAAAATGCCCACTCTTACTGAAAGGGAAGATTTTGGTTGATATGGCCACTACGAGGAAAATAATAAGAGTAATTAACTTGATATAATTGATTAGATTACACCAACAGTGCAGAACAATTTTACTTTTGCACGGTAAATATTTTAGCAATATTGTTTGAGAAAATTAACTGGAAATGCGTGAGCAAACTGAATATCATATCTCTGTTCAATAAATGATCCGATAAGTTTGAAATTAAGATTGGGCTACTCAGTTATATACAACTACAATATTATACTACTTAAATATAAATTTTATATAATATATTTTTTGTATATTTGTATCTGATTTATACATAATAAAAATAAATTTCATATAACTAATTATATATAATACAACTTATCTACAACTTATTTACAACTTTTATACATTATTTCTACCCAGTTATATACAACTACAATTTCATACAACTTAAATACAATATTGTTCAGCTTTCATACAATATTTAAATTAAAAAAATATAAACAACATAATATAATTTTTCTATAATTTTACTACAATTTCTGAAGTATAATGTATGTCATGTCTTCTTCTTCTTCTTCGAGTTTCAATCTGAAATTCAGCCAAAATCAAGTCTAATTTTCACCAAAACACCCTCAAAATTGAGATATAAACTCCAAATCATATTCCCATTTATTTGACAGAACATAATTATTTATGATGTGAAGTAGCACGAACAACTTATCTACAATTTTCATACATTACTTCTACTCAGTTATATACAACTACAATATCATACAACTTAAATATAATTTTTATACAATATTGTTCAACTTTCATACAATAATTAAATAATTTTTTTTATATATATAAACAAAATAATATAATTTTTCTACAATTTCATAAATATAATGTATATCATGTCTTTTTCTTCTTCTTCTTCTTCGAGTTTGAATCTGAAATTCAGCCAAAATTAAGTCTAATGCTCACCAAAACACCCTCAAAATTGAGATATAAACTCCAAACCTTATTCCCAATTATTTGCAACAACACTCAATCCGCACAAATAATAGTTTTTGAAAACCCAAATTCGAATTCAAAGCTTCAAAGCTTTTTAATGGCTGTCAATGGTGGAATTGCTGCTCTCTTTTCCTTTGCTTTCATTATTGAATTAGAGAATGAGAGATATAGAGAGACGTAAAGAGAATTTTCTATTCTTTACAATAACACCCAATTCAAACAAATCATATTTTTTGAATATCCAAAGTCGAATTCAAATCTTCAAAGCTTTTTAATGGTTGGAGGGGGAGGGGGTGGGGTGTGGAGAGAGAAACGTGGGAGGAGTGGAGATACGTTAGAGAGATTTTAGGACACTAATTATTATCTTTAATTCCCTTAAAATGTACATAAATGGTAATTTGGTATATAATATGTAATTATAGTAAAACTTGAGTAAGGAGAGTAATATAGTTTCATATAGTGTATAGGAATGTAAGAATTCCAAAAATCTAATATAAAACCAAATCACATTTAGAGCCCGTTTGGACATAATTTTTTTTCCTTTTTTTTTTTTCACGTTTTTTTTCGAAATCAGTATTTGTTCATAAAATTTTCAATTTTCACTTGAAGATGTATTTTGGAAATTTTTGAAAATTTGTAAAACTCCAAGAAGTTATTTTTTAAAAAATTTCACTCAAATCACTTACAAAACTTCAAAAACAACCCAAATTGAAATTTATGTCCAAACACAATTCTAAATTTCAAATACTATTTTCACTTGAAAAGTTTTTTCACCATTTTTTGGAATTTTACAATTCGTATGTCCAAACGCCTACTTAATCCATACGCCTCAGCTTGTTTGGATGATTGTTACCTATTATTTATATCGTATTGTTACTTTAAATACGATACAGTATAATATAATATAATACAATACATATATTATAATATAATACAATATATTTTGAAACGATATATAACAATCATCCAAACAAACTATAAAGATGGTTATACATATCATTAATCCGATGCATTATTAATTTCCGAAAAGACAATATAGCGCACATGGCAAAAAAAAAAATAGAAAATCATGGAGATTTCCCAACTAAAATTAGGTTGTACTTTACGTTATCTCTCGAATTAAAATACTCGGAACAGGTAAGATTCTTGACAAAACATAGTAAGTACACGTAGGTCCTTTGTCCTTTTCCTAATTGATACACAATAATTTGACACTTTCACCGTACTTTGTTAGTTAGTTAGTGTTCCTTGAACGAAATTTGGTATCGTCACATTTTTATAATAAAAAATGCCCCAATTTGGGTTGTTTAAGCAATGACATGAGCCATAGGCTTACTATTTCGGCTGAAATTAAAAAATAATCACAATTTAAAAAATAATCGAAATTTAATCACTTTTTATGTACGAATTTTTCAATTTGAACTTCCAGCATAATATATTGGAGTGCTGAAAATCCAGTATAAATATACTGGAACTCCGTGATAATATACTGGAGTTCCAGCATAATATACTGGTCCAGCATAATATACTGCAAGTTCATACACAGGTGCTCCAATCTCCAATATATTATGCTGGAACTTTATGTGTGCTGGAGTTCCAACATAATATGCTGAAAGTTCATACACAGGTGCACCGATCTCCAGTATATTATGCTGGAATTTTTCGTGTCGCAGCAAAATAGTGGATATTTTTCAATGACTTTGCAAACACCGGCTATTTTTCAATTATCAGTCCAAAAACAGGCTAGCCCGTGCTATTTTTACTATTATTTCATAATAAGAACATGGTATGTTAATCACTATTTTCATGTTAAACCTTTGGCATAATTTTTACATAATTTAACTATACACAGTCATATATATATAAGCGTGGTTATTACTTTAAGAAAAGATAACACATAACTTTTTATAGATAATGTGAAAATTCTTACATTATTTTTGTGTATATATACACACACACACTTAGATTATATTCTTCCATAATATACATTAAAAAGAATTAAAAACTGTAAAGTTCAACTATTCCGTGATGGATCTTGATCTCATCTGGTGAGCACATAATCTGGATCTTGTTTGCCAAATTAGCAATTAGATGGAATCAAATTTCACAAGATTGTCATTTGCATTATTTCCAGGGTAATTTTTTATTATGTTTAAGATTGTCGTGATTATTTTCCATTAACAGGTCAATCAATAATTCAAAGTTGAAAGTTGAAAGTTGAGTAGATTCATATTTCATATAGAAATTATATATAGAGACCTTAATACAATACTCCTACACTGTTTGGTTTGTGCAATTTTTCCACCTATTTTCTCCCTTATATTTGAATCTTCCAGAAAACAAATACAGACTAATTAGTCATAGTCCCTATGATAGACTAATAGTCTTTGATGTAAATGGCAAAGATTATAAGGAAGTGCTGATACACGCAGCGTGCACCGTGTCAAACGCAATGGCGAATCCAGAATTTTTATCAAACGGGTTCAAACCGCAAAGAAGCAAATATATAAAGAGGTCAACAAAAACTATATATTAATAAAGTATATTGTTATAGATGTCCTTTACGAATTTTCATTTCCTGAAACGAATTCATAATAGTCTCATTCGAAATTGTGTTAAATATTTTCTTTCTACATAAGGTACCAAACAACCGCTCATGAATTCGTCATTCATTTGGTTTCACAATTCACTCTTGACCAATTTCATCGCTGAAAAAGTTCTTTCAATTGTAGCAGTGGCAACGGGTAGAAGCAAAGCAAATTTCACAAGGCGAAACACAAATGGATAATTCAAATGCTTCTTTGTCTTAACTAGTGTTTCATAAAGATCAACAAGTTCTTATAGATTTGAGAACCTTTCATCAACGTCAAGAACATCAACAATATAAGTTTCAAGCTGATTCTTGAGCCTAACCATTATATTCTCATCAAAATCGTCAGGATGCAATTCATCCATCCTCAATATCTTGTTTATGTCAAAACTGAAAAATGAGTCAACTGGATTTAAGCAAGCTACTCCAACAAGCAAGTTCGTTGTCACCTCATTAAAACGAGCATTGAGTTCCTGAACTTGCCAATCAATAATTTAAAAAAAATATATCAACACGATAGTGATGTAAAATAGTATAATCAACAACTTTACGTCGAGATCTTCCAGAGTTAACATAGAGGTCATCAAAGTTAGGTATCAAAATATTATACTTGACACAAAATGCAGACACCGAATCAATAAGCGAATCCCATTCTTCTTCTCTTAGCTTTTGCAGCCGTCTCTTTGTCACTTCAACAAGTAGAATAACATTTGCAATATTTTGCTCTTTTTTTTGTAACGATGTATTAAGCTTATTTGTGATCTCCAAAACATCTCTCATTTGGTGCAACATGAAAGCAACCTCAAATGTTTGACAAGTGCTAAGATATTCCTTTGCCTTAACTCTTTCTTCTAAAGTCCGGGTATCAACAACGATAGTATCAAGAACATCAATAATTGAGCCAAACATAGAAATAAAGTTCTTAAAAATTTATAGTGCGAACCTCAACGAGTATCATAAGCTTTGGCAAGACCAAGCTTTTGATTCAAACCCCTACCAGTTTCAAGTCACCCATGTTTAATGCCTCTTGAACTTTTTCTGCTTGAGATTCTCGAAGATCATCCATATGTTTAAAAGAAGCTCCCACTATATTCAATACATTAGAAACCAACAATACAAGTTCTTCCACTTCAAGACACTTTTTGGATACCGCCAACAAGAGTCAATTGTAGTTGGTGTGCAAAACAATGAATGGAATTAGCGGATTTACTTTCTTGTTGAATCAAAGTTTTGAGGCCACGTAGATTCCCTTGCATGTTGCTTGCTTCATCATAGCATTGTCCACGCACATAAGATAAACTCAAAGAATATTGAGCAAAGTAATCAACAATTGCTTCCTTTAAACATAAAGCACTAGTATTACAGACATAAACGATCACAATAAAACGCTCCACCACAGATCCACATCTATTAACATATCTAATTTCTCTTTGTGTGATACGTCACATGATTCATCAGCTAGCAATACAAAAAAGTCTCTATTTAGATCGTCCATAATTGCTTTAACTGTTTCAATTTTACATGTGATAATTTCTTTTTGAATTTTGTGAGAGATCAACTGATCATTCTTTGGAGCCTTTTTCAACACAATATCACAGATTTTATCGCACCTCTTTGCATACCATGAAAGAATCTCAAAAAGTTACCCTTGTTTAATGATGAGTCATCTTCACAATGTCCATAAAATGCCAATCCTTGATTCAATAGGAGTCTCACCACCTCAATTGAAGCCTTCATGCGAATTTTATATTCGAGCTTTGACGAGATTACCTATCAAATGAAGTTTGAATTGACTGTCTTTGTTTAATAGATCTTCACATTTTATTTTTGCCTGATTATGAATACTGCTCGACTTACCAACATGCTTATCTAATCTCTTCTTTTTGTGCCAACTCTTAAATCCTAAATTTGAAAAATATCGCCTCCAGATGAATGTCTTTATATTGAAATAAGTAACAACATAAACAATAAGCTGCATCTTTTATCACACTGTACTCCAACCAATTACAATATTCATCAAACCATTTACGAATGAAACGACGCTTTAAGCCCGAAAAATCTCTTTGAGGAAACTTATGATATCGGGTTGGTAAGGACCTCTTCCGAGATATTCTCTTCTAATATCATAACACTCATTTGGATGAAGTCTCTAATGGGTATTCCCTCCTTTGGATCAGTCGGTAAAGAATCAAGATCTATTCCCCGTCTTTGTTTTTAGAGGATTGAGGTTGTTCTTCTAATTGGTTCAAATTTTCTTCCACATGAGTAGCAATTAGAGATGATGAACTTGATTGTGGCAAATTGGAAGGTACTGGAGGGTAAAGTCTCTTCATTGTAACACAAACTGGATTACCAAATTAGAATTCAAATTAGAAGAATAATTTTATATATGTTTAACCTTCAATTTAAATTAGCATGGCAAACAAGAATTAAAAGCAAAAGAATACACTGAAATTTTGGAACTTCAGTCCTATTCTGAGATTTTGATTTGAATATTTCTTCAAAATTGATATATCATGGGAGATTGGGGCCTTTTGTTAGACAATTGGGGAATATTTTCAAAAATATAATGGCGTTGTTTTATAGGAAAACAAATGTTGTAAATAATTTTTTATTTATAAAAAGAGCATATGTGTCTAACCAGTTTCGAACTCAGGACCAGGTGGAAAACTTGAACCCTCTTTACCTGCAGGATAGGCCTTTAACTTGTTTGAAGCGAGTTCAATATAATATCTATAATATTACTTTTTTGAAGAAAAAAAAATACCTTATATGCACAATATTAATTTTGGGTTTATAGGAACTCTTGACCCATGTGAGTCCGCCTAAAACGCAACATCAAATATTAAATGACTGATATTCTAGTTTTAATTGCAAAGGACCCTCATCTAAGTCATAAACTAATGAAGTCCCACAAAATAAATATATTTATTATCAGTTTCATGCAAATATGTAATTACTTAGATATAAAATGAGTTCAATATTTAAAAATACCTTTTAACACATCTGTAAAGAAAATATAGTTCAACACTTACAATATATTGCAAATGGACCCTAAGCGAAGCGATGACTATTGTTCATCTGGTCATTTTTTATGGGCCCGCAAAATATTAGGTGATTCGGACCGGTCGCCCGAATTCATGTTGATGGCGTGGTCTATATCATACGAAAATCTTGGAATCGTCCTGAATTCCTATGTTATGGCACTAAAGCGCCAAAATATGAGGAACGGTCATGGAGAAGCGATGACTATTGTTTATTGGATCGTTTTATGGGCCCATTAGGAAATTCATGGTCGGTCGCCCGAGTTTATGCATATGGCCTAAACTATAGCACACGAAAATCTGGAAATTGTCTATTTCCCTCTTATGGTCCTAAAATCACAAAAAATGAGGAGCGATCATGACGAAACGATAACTATTGTTCATTTGAACATTTTTTATGCGCCTGCAAAATTTTACGAGATTCGGGCCCAGTCGCTCGAATTCATGTTGTGTAACAACCCGATTGGTTGTTTTGAACATTTGTACTTCGCTCGGTAGTTTGGGATACGAGTAGCTCCGTATGATGTTTAGGACTTATGTGCAAAATTTGAGTTCATTCCGAATTGATTTGATATGTTTCGGCGCAAGTTTTTGGAAGTCGAAAGTTCGAAAGTTCATTAAGATTGATTTGAGGTGTGTTTCGTCGTTTCGATGTTTTTATGTGTCATTTGAGGCCTCGGGTAAGTCTGTGTTATGTTATAGGACTTGTTAATATGTTTGTATGGGGTCCCAAGGGCTCGGGTGAGTTTCGCATAGGTTTGGATTGTGTTGCGCTCGTTTTTCTTATGTTTCGACGTCGTTTCTTCAAGAAAAAATGGTACCACATTGAACAAATGAGCTCCGATTTCTGTTTTGATTGAAGCATTAGATCCGCATCGTAATTACAGATCCATAGCAAAAAGAATCGTCGAATTTGGACATCGTATGAGGGTTTTTTTGGTCAATTTACTAAGAATTAGGTTGCCAGATTTTTTTCAGATTAATTACGAAATTGCCACTAACTTCGTATTTAAAAATCTGCACTATTTTCAAAAATTGAAACCAACATATCTCCTTCAATATAAGGTCAAATGGAGTGATTCAAGAGCCTAACTTGACTAGAATTTCACAAGGGATCTATTGGAGGTATCAAAAGCGAGTTTTATGATCATTTGGCACAAGACACGAGGTAGAACGGTGTTAAATCGAGGGTTTTGTTCATTTAACATATTTTGAGTTGGGAGCTCGGATTTGGGTAATTTTGGAGGCGATTTTTACCATATGGATTGGGGTAAGTGTTATATACTTGATTTTTTTTAATTATATTTATCCATCTTCATTTTTGGCATTTGATTGATGATTTCAAAGAAAAATTTAGGGGTTTTGTCTAAAATTTTATAAAGTAAATTTTTGAGTTTTGAACATCGATTCGGAGTCGGATTTGAGTGAAACTAGTATGGTTAGACTTCTAATTGAATGAGTTGTCGTATTTTGTGAGTTTTGTCGGGTTCCGAGGTGCGAGGCCTGAGTTTGACATTTTGGTCGATTTTGGGATTTGGATTAAAGATCCGACTTTTATCGATTGGGTTTATTTCCTTTGGCATTGTTTGATGTATTTGAGTTTTTTTGGCTAGTTTCGAGCCATTCGGAGGGGTGGCATTTTTGGAGCATCCTTGGCTTGCTCGGTATTGGAATTAGCTTGTTCGAGGTAAGTAACTATTCTAAAATTAGTGCTGAGGGTATAAAACCCCAAATTACGTGTTATGTGGTTGGTATTGAAGTAACGCACATGCTAGGTGACATGCGTGTCGGCGTGCACCCTGTGAATGTGACTCCGTTGTTTCCGTGGCACTGTATAATGGCCCTATTTTGTTGATATCTGTGTTTTCATCATGTGATAAAGTAAATGAGCTGTCAATCATGCTAAATATTATGTTTAGGCTTTATGTTGATATTGTTAGGAACCATAGTGGTCGTTTCTTTCTGTCATCTCACTGATTTCATTGATATTTCGTACTCAGTCATATTCATGCATTCATATCATATCTCAGTCTTAGTTGTTGTTTATTGATATATCATATCATTGTTGTCGGGCTAGTTTCATGATATTGTGAGCCCGTGAGAGAGACTGGAGAGATTTATGACTGAGTGAGGCTGAAAGCGTGACTATGACTGACAGTTATGGGATCGGGCTACACGCCGCAACATGTTATATTGATTTATGCCTGGATCTAGCTTATGATAGCGCTTGGGGTGTAGGAGCCCCTCCAGAGTCTGTACACACCCCCAGTGAGCGCGTTTGATTATATTGAGGGATGGATCTTCCCTGGACATGGATCTTGTCCGAAGTATTTATATACTTGGAGATTTATCTTCTCCATGGGGATGGATTGACTTTCCTCTGTACTGAGTGACTGATGGTCAGTGATGTATATATTCCGGGATGGATCTTTCTTGGGCCGTATGGGCCATATACAATACCGAGTGGTTGAGCATGATGAGTAGAAAGTGTGAGATAGTGAGATTGAGTATTCTGAGAGTGTGACTACATGATTCATCTCTGAGATACATGGCATTGACATGCACACATGACATACATGCATAGAGATGTATTTTTCCTCATGTTGTACAGTATCATGTCATTCATGACTTTTTACACACATTGATATGTGGTCATAGAGATGTATTTCACACTTGCTATCTGGAAATAAAATGAAACATCTTATTTATTTGTGGAAAGTATATTTGGAAAAAATTACTGTTTTCAAACTTACTTGTATTTTTTGCATTTTCGGTAAAAGATTTGGGTTTTCATTGAGATAATTGAAAAGCACGATTATTTTCTTGAACTGTGAACGAGCTGAACATTTTTACTTCTAAGATACCTCTTTTATTACTTGTATTATGTTGTTATGAACTGTGTGGAATGTTGGTATTGGACCCGACCTTGTGTTAGCTCGTCACTGCTTTCAACCTAAGGTTAGGTTTGTTACTTACTGAGTACATGGGGTCGGTTGTACTCATACTACACTTCTGCACCTTGCGTGCAGATGTTGACTACTGATGTTGTTGTGATCGACAGGAGCTGGAATTGAAGATGTACTTGCGTTCCGGTTGTAGCTTCCTCGTATTCATGGTAGCCTTAGATCTATAAAACTCTATTTATGTACTTTTAAAACAGATGATGTATTTACTTCATCTCAGCTTTGTAATTGTAATCTTAGAAGCTCATGATTTGTACTACCAGTCCTTTGGGAACGTATCAGATTCAAATATTTCTTTTATTTAATTGTCTTATTAATTTTATTGGAATTGGTTAGTTGTTAATTGGCTTACCTAGCGGGTTGGGTTAGGTGCCATCACGACTAGTTTGATTTTGGATCGTGACAAGTTGGTATCAGAGCTCTAGGTTCATAGGTTCTACAAGTCATGAGCAAGTGTCTAGTAGAGTCTTGCGAATCGGTATGATGACGTCCATTCCTATCTTTGAGGGGCTACAGAGCATTTAGGATGAACTTCCCATCTTTCTTTTCTTATCGTGCAGTATTGATTCAGCTTGAAGAGTAACTCTTTGAATTTTTCCACGCATTCGTATGCGCATGTAAGCGTTCGGTATCGGATGTGCACCGGCGGCTTGTGATTCCATGGATGAGGTGTGAGATGTGATTTCAGTGTGCTGATGATGGGCTAGTCTGGAGGACTTGAGGCTGGGTTTTGACGGTAGCCTGAGCACGGAGATTTAGATTGAGTGAGCACGTGCTTTTGGGACTTATATGTCCGTTGGTGTCTCTATTAGTTGAATTTGTGATTGGATGACTACGTGGTGAGCATGATGTGACTGTGAGATTTGTTCAGATTGTTCAAATGGGACAAGAAGAGTTTACTTTAGATGTAACAAGGACTACTAGGTGTTTGATTTCTGCCTTGACTTCGCGTATGGCCTCGAGTTATGGGTGTGTTGAAGGACCTATCATGTTGTTTAGTTGTGGAGTGAAGTATATTTTAATGCCGTGTTATGAGTTCAGACTCAGGAAGATTAAGCGATTGCATAGTAGTTGTGATTGTGAAAGGGTATGAAGAGATGTCAGATTGAGTCTAAGCAAGTAGGTGATCTCCTGCAGGGTGTCCTGAGGTTGTGTGATCCCTATATTGTTTTCTAGAGAGTTCCATTTTGCTAGTTAATTATATTTGTTGCAATTTGAGTTTGGATCGCTTATGGGGGTTGACTTGGCTGTTACTACGGTGAATGCGAGATTTTCAGATGATTTGAGGTACTATGTGGATTGTGTATGCGAGCTTATGAAGGATTAATTGAATTTCAGTGCGGTATTTTGGCAGAAACAGAGTATGGGTATTATAAGTTATCAGATGCTTTATTCCTTGAGCCAAGTGAGGGAGTTCGCTATCGATGAGTTGATTGCACATTTATGTGTTGTATTGGTTTCGGTTTGAGGTGTACTGGTGAACCAGTTGTGGCTGCAAGAGTTGAGATTGAGGATGACTCAAGTAAGGGAATTTATGGATATAGGTTGTATTGCAGTCAACGAGTATATGGGAATCATAAAATAATTGAGTAGTTATTCGTGAAAGAGGTAGTGTTCATGGAGTAGGAATTGCTCAGTTGCTTAGGAGGTGGGGTTACTCCTTTGGGTGTCCTCGTGCCAACGGGGCACCAGTCGTTTGGCCCGTTTGGGGCGGTGCAATTGAGATTTGAACAGAGTGGATGACTCTCGAGAATGGTTCTAATGGATTCAGGAATTATATGTAGCAATTGAGAGTTTCGGATTGGTATATGGCTAGGACGATATTTGCATAGGATAGTGTCTAGACTTGTGGCATTTTTTTTATATCATTGTGGAGTATGAATTTCAGTATCAAGAAGGTGAAGGAAACAATTTTAGTTTCACATAAGATTTCTTTAGCGTGGGTGTCTCAGTTGTAGTACTTTGGGGTGCTTAAGAGGGAATTCAACAGCTTATGGGCCTTAGGGCGTTGTGGTGTTATACTAGGGTATCTTGTGTGGTGAATTTTGGCTAAGGATCGTGGTGTTCTAGCAAGGAGAATTATCAATTTGAAGGCAATTTGGAAAGGAATTGGAGAATTAGGGCAACTTGGTAACGAGTTGGATCAACATGGTAATGTATGTGATTGGCTCTTTTGATTCTTATGCTGTGGTGATTCTCTACAGGTGTTTTGTGGCAATGCCCTTGGGTTGTTGGTGACCTGCGTGGCTTGGTTGAGTTAGGGAGATTCATTTCTGATGACTTGGTTATGTACAAATTGGCTCCAAAGTATTCTCAATAGTTTCTACCACGGCTCGAGGTGTATATTTTCTACTGGTGTGCGAAACATGTTACATATTGGGATTTTCTCCTAGATGAGATCAAATGAAAGGTTTTTGACTCATTGAGTATGTAGTTTGCTGTGACTCGGAGTGGATTATGAAATTTTCATACTTTTTATATGATGGCATGACAGATGTGGTGTGTTGTGTGGAATCAAGATTTGCATGTGCAAGGCCACGATTCAGTCTTGAAGGGAAGGTCATGAGTTCTTAGGTAACAAGTATGGTTTTGGATGACTAGGCGAATGATATTACTACTTGGTATTGCCTGAGAAGGGTGCGTATTTCAGAAGGCGCACTGTGTTTTGATTTATGGACACTTCATTGCGGCGCTCCCTGGTTGATCGACTGCTGATTTTCAGATATTGCTATGTGGAACAGAAGAATTAGAGAAGTATTCCTCGTGGGATGATCGTTCATGAGAGATGTGTAAGTCATTCGGGCGGTGGAGTTGGGATAAGATATGGTGATTTGTGTGTTCTATGGATTTGGAGACGGGGAGTTCTCAGAAGCAGATTGTTTTGTGGTTGTGGGCTATGAATACGTGGCCAAAGCTAGCCAAATATAGTATGTGTTATGGTTAGGTCTTTGTGGACCTTAGAAGGGTTATTTATCTAGTTATGGGTGACCATGGTTGATTTGGGGGCTCATTGGTAGGTCTAACTAGGATGTGTATTCTACACCGGGTCGGATTTGTTGACTCCGAACTGCTATTGTTGAGGTATGTGCCATTCAGTTAGAATTGATTTTATTATTATCGATATGTTCTATGTGTTACTCTTCCATGCTATGAAGGGTTGAGATTCGTTGGTTATGCACACATGGTGCGATTCTGTTTGGGCCTTATAGCAAATTCAAGCGAGATGGTTATTGGGGTGTGAAATGGTTGACTTTGCCTTAGTTATGGTCTTTCCGAATTGTGGTATATTTTTTTATTTGCTTCTTCGTGATTATGGTCATACACCTGGGGTACTTGATGTTGAATTGCGCGTGATTATTGATTTTGAGCATGTCGGCTGGGGTATTTCATATGGACCAATGATTGGATAGGTTCACGCATTGCAGCGGAGTTATGTTGAGATATTATCCTTTGTGTTAGATTCGTTTTTTATGGTTCTACAACGTGTGATGGATTTTCACCATTTCGTTGTGGCAGTACTTGTTGAGCTTGCGAGATGGTTCTCTTGATTGAGTCATTTTCGTGATTGAGCACATTGGATTGTTGCTTATGGGTGCATGGATTGCACGGTTTGTGGCTGTGGGTAGTATTGGTGTTGCGTGTCAGTAGAGTAGTTGGTATTCGATAAGATGAAGTTGTCGGATCTAGGATGGGTGCCATTGGATTTGATTGCAGTATATTTGGAAGGATTATATCGAAAGTCGGCTTAGGAAATGGCTATAGTTCTTGGTGAAGTAGAGGGAGCTCCACAACTTGTTGATTTGATGACTGGTTATGAGTTTCTGCGTATTCTTCCATTATCGGCAGTGCACGAAGGTTTTAGAATGAGGTTTTGTTAGGTATGAGGTTTATTATCGGGATTGGGTTGTTTTGAGCAACCACTGTGATTGGAAATTTTGCTATGGGTATTTGAGTTGTGTGGTATATCCTGTGATTGTAGCTTGGGTTATGGATGCGGTTTGGTACAACTTGTTCGGACTTATACAGTGTGTAGGTTGCGAGATTCAAACCTTATACGAAATTCCGAATGTTGAAAAATTGGATTCCAAGGTTTACGAACAAAGGTTGAAGTAATGATCATCCGTATGTTGTGTTGTCGGGCCTATATGGAATGGGGTGCCATGGGATAACCCTTGGATATGTGCATGGTAAGGTTACACGATGGTTTGACAGCTTAGGAACAACTCTTGGCATGTTCGAGAACGAGCGTATATTTAAGTGGGGGAGAATGTAACGACCCGGTTGGTCGTTTTGAGCATTTGCACTTCGCTCGATAGTTTGGGGGCACAAATAGCTCTATATGATGTATTAGGACTTGTATCCAAAATTTGAGTTCATTCCTAGTTGATTTGATATGTTTCGGCGCAAGTTTTGGAAGTCGAAAGTTCGAAAGTTCATTAAGATTTATTTGAGGTGTGTTTCGTCGTTTCGATGTTATTATGCATGATTCGAGTCCTCGATTAAGTCTGTGTTATGTTATGGGACGTTTTGGTATGTTCGTACGGGGTCCCAAGGGGCTCAGGTGAGTTTCCAATAGGTTTGGGTTGTGTTGCGCTCGTTTTTCTTATGTTTCGACGTCGTTTATTCATGCAAAAATGGTAGCACATTTAACAAATGCGCTCCGATTTCTGTTTTGATTGAAGAACTAGATCCGTATCGTAATTATAGATCCGTAGCAAAAAGAATCATCGAATTTGGACATCGTACGAGGAAGTTTTGGTCATTTTACTAAGAATTGGGTTGCCAGATTGTTTTTAGATTAATTACGAAATTGCTAGTGACTTCGTGTTTAAAAATTTACACTATTTCCAAATATTGAAACCAACATATCTCCTTCAATATAAGGTCAAATTGAGTGATTAAAGAGACTACCTTGACTATAGTTTCACAAGGAATCTATTGGAGGCATCAAAAGCGAGTTTTATGATCATTTGACACAAAAAACAAGGCAGAACAGTGTTAAATCGAGGGTTTTGTTCATTTAACAAATTTTGAGTTGGGGAACTCGGATTTGGGAAATTGTTGGAGGCGATTTTCACCATATGGATTGGGTAAGTGTTCTATACTTGATTTTGGTTATATTTCATGAATCCATCTTCGTTTTTGGCGTTTGATTGATGATTTCAAAGTGAAATTTGGGGGTTTAGTCTAAAATTTCATAAAGTGAATATTTGAGTTTTGAACATCGATTCGGAGTTGGACTTGAGTGAAACTAGTATGGTTGGACTTGTAATTGAATGGGTTGTCGTATTTTGTGAGTTTTGTCGGGTTTCGAGTCTCGCGGCCTGAGTTTGACATTTTGGTTGATTTTGGGATTTTGATTAAAGATCCGACTTTTGTCGATCGGGTTTATTTTCTTTGGAATTATTTGATGTATTTGGGTTTCTTTTGTCTAGTTTCGAGTCGTTTGGAGGTCGGTACGCATGGGGTGGCATTTTTGGAGCATCCTTGGCTTGCTCGGTACTGGAATTGGCTTATTCGAGGTAAGTAACTCTTCCAAACTTACTGCTGAGGGTATGAAACCCCAAATTACATGTTATGTGATTGGTATTGAGGTAACACACATGTTAGGGTACGGTCATGTGGGCGTGCACCCTTTGAATTGTGACTCCGTTATTTCCATTGCACTGTATATTGACCCTATTTTGTTGATATCTGTGTTTTCACGATGTGATAAAATAACTGAGCTGTCAATCATGCTAAATATTATGTTTAGGCTTTATGTTGATATTGTTAGGACCCATAGTGGTTGTTTCTTGTTGTCATCTCACTGATTTCATTGATATTTGGTACTCAGTTATATTCGTACATTCACATCATATCTCAGTCTCAGTTGTTGTTTATTGATACATCATATCATTGTTGTTGGGCTAGTTTCATGATATAGTGAGCCCGTAAGTGAGACTGGAGAATTTATGACTGAGTGAGGCTGAGAGCTTGACTATGGCTGGCAGTTATGGGATCGGGCTGCACGCCGCAACATGTTATATTGATTTATGACTGGTTATGTCTCTAGCATGACCACTTGATGAAATATGGAGGGAGCTGGCTTATGTTAGCAGTTGGGCTGTAGGAGCCCCTCCAGAGTCTGTACACACCCAAGTGAGCGCGGTTGATTATATTGAGGGATGGATCTTCCTTGGACATGGATCTTGTCCGAAGCATTTATATACTTGGAAATGGATCTTCTCCATGGGGCCAGATTGGGTTTCCTCTGAACTGAGTGACTAATGGTCAGTGATGTATATATTCCGGGATGGATCTTCCCTGGGCCATATGGGCCATATACATTACCGAGTGGTTGAGCATGATGATTAGAAAGTGTGAGACAGTGAGATTGAGTACTCTGAGAGTGTGAGTACATGATCCATCTCTGACATACAGGGCATTGGCATGCACACATGCATAAAGATGCATTTTTCTCACGATGTACGGTATCACGTCATTCATGACTTTTTACACACATTGATATGTGGGCATAGAGAGGTATTTCACAATTGCTATCTGGAAAGAAAATGAAACATCTTATTTATTATGGAAAGGATATTTGGAAAAAATTATTGTTTTCAAATTTTCTCGTATTTTTGGCATTTTCGGTAAAAGATTTGGGTTTTCACTGAGATACTTGAAAAGCATGACTATTTTATTGGAACTGTGAATGAGTTGAGCATTTTTACTTCTAAGGTACCACTTTTATTAGTTGTATTATGCTGTTATGAACAGTGTGGAATGTTGGTATTGGACCCGACCTTGTGTTAGCTCATCACTGCTTTCAACCTAAGGTAAGGTTTGCTACTTATTGAGTACATGTGGTCGGTTGTACTCATACTACACTTCTGCACCTTGCGTGCATAGCTTGACTGCTAACGTTGATGTGATAGACGGGAGCTGGAACTGAAGATGTACCTGTATTCCGATTGTACCTGTCATTTATTCATGGTAGCCTTATATCTATAAAACTCTGTTTATGTATTTTTTAAACAAATGATGTATTTACTTCATCTCAGCTTTGTAAATTCTAATCTTAGAAGCTCATGATTTGTACTACCAGTCCTTGGGGAACGTATCCGATTCAGATATTTTCTTTTATTTAGTTGACTTATTAATTTTATTGGAATTCTTAGTTGTTAATTAGCTTACCTAGCGGGTTGAGTTAGCTGCCATCACGACTAGTTGAATTTTGGGTCGTTACATGTTGATGGCGTGGTCTATCACACACGAAAATTTAGGAATCGTCCTGAATTCCTATTTTATGGCCCTAAAACACTAAGAAAAAATAGGAACGGTCATGGCGAAGCAATTTCTGTTATTCGTTAGGTCGTTTATGATGGCCCGAGAAATTTTAGGAGATTGAGGGACGATCGCCCGAATTCATGTAGATAGTGTGGACTATTGCACAAATAGAATTGGAATCGTCCTGAATTCCTGTTTTATAGCCCTAAAATACCAAAAAACGAGGAACAATCACGACAAAGCGATGACGTGTTTAGTAAGTCATTATTGGGCACGCAAAAGTTTAGGAGATTCGTGGTCGGTCGCCTGAATTCATGCAGAAGGCCTGGACTACAGCACAAGAAAATCTGAGAATCGTCCTGCATTCCCATTTCATGGTCCTAAACTGGAAAAAAAAGAGGAAAGATCATGGTGAAGCGATGACTATTGTTCATTAGGTCATTTTTTATGGGCCCGTAAAATTTTAGGAAATTCAGGTCGATCGCCCGAATTCATGCCAATGGCCTGGTCTATAGCACACGAAAATCTTGGAATCGTCTTGAATTCCTATTTTATGGCCCTAAAATGCCAAATAGATGAACGATCATGGTGAAGTAATGACTATTATTCATTAGATTATTTTTTATGGGCCCGCAAAATTTTTAGGAGATTTAGGAACGGTCAACCAAATTCATGCAAATGACACTGTCTATAGCACACGAAGTTTTGGGAATCATATTGAATTTCTATTTTATAGCTTTAAAATGCCAAAACATGAAAAACGGTTATCGCGAAGAGATGACTATTGTTCATTAGGTCATTTTTATGACCCGTTAGGAGATTAAGGCTGTATTGTGGTCCGGGACCAGGCCCGCCAGCCCAAATGGGTTTTGGGCTACATGGGCTGGCCCGTATGGTCCGGGCCCAAGCGGTCCTAAGAGCCCACAGTGGTCCGGTCCTTACTGGTGAGACCATGAGCCCGGGATCGTTTAGCCCGGGACCGGCTTCCATTGGTGGGCCGGTTCAACTGGGCTAACGGGCCTAACGACTATTTTTCAAATTTTTTTTTTAAAATTAGCCAACGGTCAGAAATTTAAAAAATAGCCGTTGGCATGACAATTTAGCCGTTTGGCACTTTCAAAAATAGACATTTGCCCCCCTAACTTTGTTTTAACCCCAAACTTTTTATAATTACACTTTTTTCCTATTCTCAACTATAAATACCCCCTCATTCTTTCATTTTTTCTCACAAAATCATCAATCTCTCTCTAATTTTCTTCTATAATTGCTTACTTTATTATTGAACTTTGTGAAATTTTGTGGAGTTGGTGGACTGAAGTATTCAAGTCTTCAACGATATACAATTTTAAAGAAGTTGTTTGTCAATTCGGTAAACTCGTTCCAACTCTTAAGTTTTAATATTATAGTTTTGTTTGTTTTACTTTGTATAATTATAATTAATATGGATTATAAGGCATTCCCTTGAATATTTCTTACAATTTTTTTGTGTTTAAATTTGAATTACAAGATTTAAGTCACAATTATATAATATAATTTTACAATAAATTGCCTTAGATAAAAAAAATTTCAAAAAAAATATAGCCCGACCCACTTAGGCCCGTGGGCCCGCCCCACTTATCCAGGGTCCATATGGGCTTAGGCCCATATGGGCCGGTTACACCCACTAGGACCATTTAGCCCGGGACCGTTTGGCCCGGGCCCGCTTGGGACCGGCTAGCTAGAGCGCGGGACCATTTGGCCCGGCCTATTTAGCCCATTTAGGCTCGGTCCCGGACCACAATACAACCTTATAGGAGATTTGAGGTTGGTCTCCCGAATTTATATTGATGGCAATGTCTATAGCACACAAAAATCTAGGAATCGTGCTGAATTTCTATTTTATGGCCCTGAAACGCCAAAAAAAGAGGAAAGGTCATGGCGAAAAATGATTATTATTTGTTGAGCCATTTTTTATGGGCCCGCAAAATTTTAGGAGATTCAGGAACAGTCGCCGAAATTCATACTACTACTACTACTACTACTACTGCTGCTACTGCTGCTACTACTACTACTACTACTACTGCTGCTACTACTCCTACTGCCGCTACTGCTGCTGCTAGTAGTAGGTTCTACAAGTCATGAGAAAATGTCTAGTAGAGTCTTGCGGATCGGTATGATGATGTCCATATCTATCTTCGAGAGGCACAGGGCATTTAGGATATACTTCCCATCTTTCTTTCTTTATCGTGCGACATTGATTCAGCTTGAAGCGTAACTCTTGAATTCCTTCCACGCATTCGTATATGCACATGAGAGCCTGATATCAGCTGTGCAAAGACGACTTGTGATTCTAATGATGAGGTGCGAGATGTGATTTCAGTGTGTTGATGATGGGACAGTCTGGAGGACTTGAGGCCGGGTGGTAACTGTAGCTTGAGCACAGAAGTTTCGATTATGTGAGCACGTGCTTTTGGACTTATACGTCCGGTAGTGCCTCTATGAATGGACTCCGTGGCTCGATGAGTGGCTGGATGGCTATGTGGTGAGTATGATGTGACTGCGAGATGTGTTCAGATTGTTTGAATGTGCCAGTATGAGTTTAATTGAGATGTATCAAGGACTATTGGGTGTTTGATTTCTGTCTTGATTTGGTGTATGGCCTCAAGTTATGGTTGTGTTGAGGACCTCTCATGCTGTTTAGTTGTGGAGTGAAGTAGATTTACATGTCGTGTTATGAGTTCAGACTCAGGATGCTTAAGTGATTGCATAATAGTTATGATTGTGGAAGAGTGTAGAGAGATCTCAATTTGAGGCAAAGCAAGTAGGTTACCGCTGCAAGGTGTCCCGAGGTTGTGTGGTCCCTATGATGTTTTGTAGAGAGTTATATTTTACCAGTGAATGATATATGTTGCAATTTGAGTTTGGATCCCTAGTAGAAGTTGGCTTGACTGTTTCAAGGGTGAATGCGAGATTTGCAGATTAATTGAAGTATTAGATGGTTTGCGTTACAGGAGCTCAGGAAGGATTTAGTTGAATCTCACTGCGGTATTGTGGCAGTAATAGAGTATGGGCATTGTGAGTTATTGTGTGTGTTGATCTATGGCTTTGAGCCAAGTGGGGGAGTCTGTGAGTTTGAGAATGACCCGAGTAATGGAAATTTTTGGATACAGGTTGTATTATACTCTATGGGTATATGGGAATCATTAAATGATTGAGTTGTTATTCGTAAAGGATCTGGTGTGCGTGGAGTAGGAATTTGCTCGATTGCTTAGGAGTGTGGGTTACTCCCTTGGGTGTTGGTGTGCTAATGGGGCACATGTCGTTCAGTCCATTGGTCCAGTTTAATTGAGATTTAAGTAGAGTGGATGACTCTCGAGAATGGTTCTAATGGATTCAAGATTTAAATGTAGCGATTTGGAATTTTCAAGATTGGTATATGGCTAGAAACTGAGAGTTACATTGGACTGTGTCGAGACTTGTTGCACTTTTATATCATTGAGGACTATGCATTTCAGTATCAAGAAGGTGAAGAAAACAGTTTTAGGTTCACATAAGGTCTCTATAGAGTGGGTGTCTCAGTTGTGGTGCTTCGGGGTGCTTAATAGGAAGTCAGCGGCTTACAGACTGTAGGGCATTGTGGTTTTATACTAGGGTCTCTTGTGTGGTGAATTTTGTTTAGGTAACGCGGTGTTCTATCAAGGAGAAGTATCAATTTGAAGGCAATTCGAAAAGGACTTGGAGAAATAGGACAACTTGATAATATGTTAGATCAACATAGTAACGGGTATGATCGATTCTTTGAGTACTTATAATGTGACTAGTCTATACAGGGGTTTCGTATCAATGCTCTTGGGTTTTGACGACCTGCGTGGCTGGGTTGAGTTAGAGAGATTCGGTTATGATAGCTTGGTTATGTGCAAATGGGTTTTCGGAGAGTTCTCAATGGTTTCTACCACGGTTCAAGGGGTATATTTCCTACTGGCGTGAGGAGCATGTGGTGTATAGTGCATTTCTCTCAGATGAAATCAAATGGAAGGTCCTTGGCTAACGGGGTATGTAGTTGCTTGTGACTCGGAGTGGTCTATGAAGTTCTCATATTTTTCAAATGATGGCATGGTGGATGCGGTGTGTTGTGTGGGATTGAGATTTGCATGTGCTAGGTCACACGTGATGACCCAAAAGGTCATCTAATAAATTAAGACTCCATTTCAGGCTCATTAGCCTTAAAAAGATTAATTTTATTTACCTCGATTTACGTACACAGTCCGGGCGTAAAATCGGAAAGCTTTTATGTGAAAATATGAGAAATAATAATTTTTGAAATTTAAAATTTGGTTTTAGTTGACTTGGTTTAACATTTTTAGTAAAAGAAACTGGATTTGTATTCCATCAATCCCGGGAGGTCCGCAGTAAAATATGGGACTTGGGCGTATGCCCGGAATTGAATTTCGAGGTCCCTAGCCTTAGAAATCAATTTTTAAAGAAAATTGTTTTGCTGGATTTTCAATGAAATAAAGAAATGAATTAATGTTTGAAACCGTTGGTATCGGGCCCGTATTTTGGTTCCGGAGCTTGATACAGGTTTTTAATGATGTTTACATCCTATTTGTGAAGTTTGGTAAGAATCGGAATTTATTTGACGTGATTCGGACTTCCAGCTGAGAAATAGTGAAAGTTAAGTGTTCTTGAGAAAAATGATGAGTTTTGAGGTTAACTTCATAGTTTTAGATATTTTTTTTCATGATTTGATCGCACGAGCAAGTCCGTATGATATTTTTAGACTTGCGTTCATGTTTGGTTTAGTGCCCCGAGGGCTCGGGTGAGTTTCGGATAGACTACAAGATGTTTTAAACTTGGGAAGAATTGATGTTTTTGCTGTTACTGGTGCTCAGTTGATTTGTTCTTCGCGTTCACGTTGCTTCACTCGCAAACGCGTAGAGTAAAGTGCACTGGGGCCATTTTTGTTCTATGTGAACGCGGAGCACTGGTGGGATAAAGATTCGTGAACGCGTCCAGGCCATGCGACCGCACTATATAAACGGGACTTGGGGGAGGGTAGTTGCATTTCTTCTACGCGAACGTGACCACCTGGTCGCAAATGCGGTGACCAAAGGAAGAAAAGGTTCACGAACGCGTTCAAGACCCCGTGAACGCGAAGGTCATTGGGCCTGACCCATCGCGAATGCGGCAGGCCCATCGCGAACGCTATGAAGGCCTGCCCGGTCATATAAAAACCAGTTTTAAAATCGGGCATAACCTATTTTTCACCAATTTTTGAACTACAAATACCTAGAGGCGATTTTCTTCACACAAATTCATCCCCAAGGTGTTGGTAATCAATCATAAACTCTTCTCTTTCAATTACCCAATGTTTTTCATCACTTTTCAATCCAAAATCAAGAAGTTTCATGGTAAAAATTGAGGGTTTGGGTAGAATTAGGAAATTTAGTAAAAGTCAAATTTTGACCTCAAATTGGGGTCGGATTTCGAAACTAACTGCATATTCAGGTTCGGGGGTGAATGGTTAACGAAATTTGGTCCGAACTCCGAGTTTGGACCAAGCGGGCCCGGGGTCGGGTTTTAACTTTTTTTTGAGAAAACTTAGGAAA